>JAQFXY010000900.1:0-15180 GCA_034693865.1 Ceratophysella sigillata | reverse complement strand
AACTATTGTTTGTTGTTTAGTTCAATGCTGTATAACTTGAAGCAGAGATTTTTTTAGATGAACCGGGGCTAACTTGCACAATCCAAGGATAAACGCCGCAGCCCTTTCACTTTTTATGACTCCGATCTTTTGATCAATCATGCATATTAAACAATTTATTTTTAATTTTAAAATGCTTGCGTTAGTGTTCCGATTTAAAAAAAAAACATTTCGGGGGGGTTTGAACCCCTAAAACCCCATGCTAGGTACGCGCCTGCATCACTAAATTGCCCAGAATCCAGCATTATATTTATGAATTAAATAATATACAATTTTGATTGAATACATTTACTCTCAAATACCTGTGCAAAAATTGGTTTGACATAAACTGGAGTTGTTTGAACTGGTTCGTTTTTGCGAACCTTAAGTCTTTCTGCCTGAATTGGATAAGCAAAATCCTAAATTGAACAGAATGCAATACTATAATTATGAAAACTAATTCCTACATCTCATTCTTTATACAGTATGCTTAAATAATATATATATTTACCAAAGTTCAAAAATACTACTCAAGGATTTCTAATATTCTAAATATTCACCTATGAAACGAGATAAACTAATTTTACCTCTTGTATTCCTGGAATAATCTTCCGCGTTTGATTAGCCACGCGTGCACTTTCCTGATCCTGGAAATTCCATTCTGGACATTGACGAATGATTTTCAGTACACGGAAATCAGTTTTTCATAATCCGCAAAACACTTGAATCGGTGCACTCCACTTATTTTTGCAAAAATGCAATTCTTGATTTTGCAAAGTTTGCATGTTTCGTATTGCCTACAGGCGTCAGTGAGGACCGCACATAATAATAACAAAATCACCCATTTCATAACTAAAACGTAAATTCCAACTTTTTAAATAAACTTAAACTTTTAGCAGAATACTTTCACAGACGAGGACTTTATTCGCTTAAGAACTGAAGCTGAATGAATATAATTATATATGTTCTTACAATAATTGTAGCATAACCTACTTCAATTTGACACCAATATACATCTCATAATACTTAGGTATTTAAGTTTATATTGTCTACGTTTGTATTAACGAGATAAATTGGAGATGCATTATATCATAATCAATGTCTCAAGTATTATGGGAACTACTTACTAAGCATCGTCTCACACTAAACTTGCTGGTTGGGACATAGAGGGTCAGGTGAGTCGGAGAGAGGATGACTCAGATGAGGGATCCTGCCCCATTTGAGGCAGAACGTGGAGATGACCCACGCTTGTTTCTGGACAAGTATGAGAATTGACAGTTCAATTACATAATCGAGCTAGATTCAACGGAATCGGTGCCTATCTCCGCGGCGCAGCGTCGGATTGGGTCGTTGTTTTAGAACGTGATCAAAAAGAAATGATGACTGTCGAAGAGTCTGGAATTCAATCCAACTCTTGGGACGAAATGTCATGGGGAAAGCTTCGGGCTCTTTTCGAGAAGGAATTCGCAGAGAAAAAGGCGAAGGGAATTATCCGCACAAATCAGACTCAAAGTGAGTGGTCTGACCTACTTCTAACGGATGCTTAAGGTTCATCAACAATCAGGTCTCGATTTAGGCGACGAGCAGCTGGCCACGCTGATTGTTCAGCATATGGGAGATTCCCATAGGGAAAAATTTAGCTTTAAGAATTACGAATCGCTCAAGAAATTGAGAGAGGGCATTAAACCTTTGACGAGAAAAGAACTGTGTAGTTAGCAAAGAAGTCGAAAGAAAAGCGCAAAACCACGTTAGCCCTCCTTGAGTTAGAGGCTGAGGAACACATAAAGAAAGAAACTAAAGCCCAAAAAAAAGAGAAACTCGAGCTTGGGTGGCCGAATTCTGAAATGAAACAACTTCACAGTAGGATAAATGCTATTTAATAACAGATTTCTCTGGCACGGCCTCAACGACCCCATGGAAGCAAGGAAGTTCCCTTGAGGGAACCGGAAAGGAATTTACGAGGCTTCGGGAATAATCTACGCAAGGGCGGAAATCGAGCTAAGCCTCAGCAGGTGGAGGAAAGCGATCGGAAGCCGATTCTGTGTTTCGCTTGTAATAGGATGGGCTTTCATATAGCTAGGGATTGTCCATCAAAGCGAAATCTGCACGCAAATTCTGGTCGACAGGACAGACAAGCTATTGAAGCTCCGCCACGGCATACTTTCCAGGGAAAAGCCAGGCGACAGGAAAAATAGGGGAACTCTCTCGTCGGCGCCTACTTTCCCCATTTCCGCATTCACCACAGGTGAAAGTTTACACCATTGCAGCAGGGTAGCAGATATACTGCAAAGTTAAAGTTAATGAGAATCCGATATGGGAGCTCATTGACCCAGGAGCAGGAGTATCAATCTTGGAAAGTACGCTTGTAAGTAATGTAAGATGTGATCCAATTAATTTTAAGGTGGTGACTGCAAAAGGGGATCCTATTGATCTAATGGGTAAAAGTAGAATTCATTTTGAAGTAGGATTGTTATGTCTAGAATTAGACATACTGGTGTCCAAGGACTTGCCAATAGGTTCATTCATAATAGGGAACGACATACTTGGTCCTTACGATTTCGAAATCGAATACAAAAACCGTAGTTTGTCGTTACGGGGATCGGGGAAGATTGCCTTTCGAGTTCGGCAATAAGGACCAGGTTGCTCAATGTAGCATGATTTCAATGGAGGAGAAAGTAGGACTGGACGGCATGATTATAGGAGTGGCTACTGACGGAAAACACACTCCATCTGATACTGCGCTGTCTGATGGCAAATTCGTGCACCAAAAATGTACTCGGGTGACCCTGGCCAGGCACTCTCAAAGACCAGATGACGACAGACAGGCCGATATGGGTCGGCGAGTGGTAGGTCGCCCGCAGGCTGACCTAAACAGAGAGAGCCCTGTCATGCATGCCCATGTCACGCGATTGGGCGACGACCCAAGCAGGCAGTGGGTCCTGCGGGAATCGGACGCGAATCTCGGCAGCCTGGCATCGACGGTAGTGCCCGGGAACAGAAAATTCCCACAACGGAACTGCAGCCTGGCATCGACGGTAGTGCCCGGGAACAGAAAAATCCCACAACGGAACTGCAGGCTGGCATCGACGGTAGTGCCCGGGAACGGAAAATTCCCACAACGGAACTGCAGACTGGCATCAACGGTAGTGCCTGTGATAAGGAGTGTCCCATCATAATACTGCCGGCTGGCATCGACAGTAGCGACCGGAAACTAGAGTTTTCAGAGCAAAAAGGTAGATAGGCAGTGACGGAAGTGCCGGGGGATCGGACAAGCTCACAGACGGGTACGCTGGAGTAGCCGGGAGAATATTGCCCGTGGCAAAGAAACCATACAAGCACCGTGAGGTAGAAAGAGGGTTGAAAGCAGGAGAAAGTCCCCCAGATGGCTGGTTATACATTGAAGATTCCATGGATATGGATCTTGGAGAAATGCACGAAGTGAAACGGGAGGCAGTCTTGACAGATACTCTGTGTATGGAACCGAATTCGAAAACGACTGTTCCAGTTTCATTGCTGCTTTCACTGTCGAAGGGAAAAGCGATCGGAAGCAAGGAAAGGTTCAAAAGATCATCGTGGGTACTGGAGCCTAAGCTTTCAGCTGAATTGAAGTACGGCATTCTCATCGCATTTGCAATAGTGGCAGGCGACAGGGGTTATGCTGATGTCAGTAGCATGACAGACCAGGTGGTCACGTTGATGAAGGGTTTGCGCTTGGAGAAAGTGCTACCATTGGAGGTACAGGAAGTGCGGATGGTCAACTACGATTTGCATGTGACCATCAGCAACTGTACAAAGTGACGCTTTTTAAAAACTACCCATTACCGAGAATTTCGGATGTCCTAGACTCTCTTTCAGGAAGTACACGGTAAAAAATCCGCATTCGAGTTCAGCCTATCCGTACTCAAATTTAAGTCCCTACGGACTTAATTTGTGGACCAGCGCTATCTGGATTTGAAATAAGAACTTAGTGCGCACTAGAAGTTAAATATGCTCGGCCGTACTTGGCAGAAGATCTTTTCCGTACTTTGACATTTTTGATCGATCGTGACAGTAGTGCGCATTCCGAACTAGCCTCTTCTAATGTTGTACATGCTCTAAATGCGAATATGTTCTGGTATTAAGCATGTGTATGAATACTTCTTGTATGCATGCCGAGCTAGTTTATATTACCTTTGTATTGGTTTTAAGAACGAAATTACTGAAACTTAGTACTTAACGTTATTATATCCTAATGCAAACGGTCCAAATATCATAAGTATCCCGCAATTGTAATAAATTCATCGGTTCAGAAAATCCTATAAAATACAATTTTATTCTAAATGAAAATGTTGAAAAAAATATTTCCCGTAATGTATAACAAAATAGAAAAAGTACAAACATATACAATGAAAATTGAGCTTATACGAATACAAAAACTGAAGTAATCAAATGTTTATAAAACAAGGTAACTGAATAGCTTACTAAGACAAGATTTAGTCAGCATCAGATACGAAAGCTGACAATTCTTTAACAGCTGACAAAACAGTACAAGTAAGCTTCATTTTGAATACGTGATGGTCAAGAAATTGATAGGCTCCAAAGCAAGCACTTGGGAATTCGATATTAAAAATATAATATGACTTAAAAGCTAGGTCTACTGCATCTAGAATAGTATTGCACTTCGTTGCTTTGCCTTTGAAAATCACGAAAACATCTTGAAATGCAAGATCTTCCATCCGACCAATAGCTAGGACTTGAGGTTGGACTTCCTGTTTGCTTCGTACCAGCGAATCTACGTCTGCGTCCTGGCATACCTTTGATTGACGGTACCGTGAATTAGAAACGACATACTTAGTGCAACCAAATATTAACTTGACCAGTTACACTGAAACTTTGATTTCGTACCTTTATAAATGCATCGACGGATTGTATTTGTGATGTGCTTCTGTTCCTTGGACGAACCAAAAATGGTAGCAAAAACAGAGCAGCTGTGTCAGGATTCCCTGTGTAATTAAACAGCAATGATAATTATTTAGGAGTAAAATATGTAAGTATTATATCTTACGTTTTGCGACTCACCATCCACACTTGAAGCGGATATCCCAATCGTATAGAAAGACTTGCGCATGACCGCAGCATACTCGATAATTTTTTGGGACATTACTTTCCACTTCATAATTAAGTTATCAGCAATCAGCTCAAACGATCTTGAGAAATCATTCTGAATCTATGTCAAGAAAATTAATTAGTTCATACTTCCAATTATGTCCAGTTATACTATGTTACTATGCGCTGATACTTTGTACTACCGCTGAATCGACGTCAAATAGCCGGGGCCAGGTAGTGACAATATCGGAGAAATCTTTTGAAGTTCTAAAGAAAAGCTTCCTAGTGTGGAAGGACTGGTTCAGCTTTTCGAAGACCTTAGCAGGAGGCCCTTTATTTGATTGCAGCCAAACTTCAATTTCACGTAGCTGCTTGTTGGAGAGATTATCTAAATAATATTAAGTCATATACTAAACACGTGTGTTAAGTACGCAAACAATATCAGCTGTCACATGTTCATATAATTTCGCGCATTACGCTTCATTTGTTTATACAATTATACAACGGCACAGGGTAATACTTTATCTATGCTGTATTGTACCAGACACAAAATTATTTTATATTCACTGGTATAACTAAATTTTAATAAATTCAATATTCAAATAGCCGTGATCGAGCATACAGGGCATGATTTGTGCATTAAAAAAATTGTCTGGTTGACTGTACAAATTTTGCAGAAATAGCAAAGGATAAAAATGTGGGCTAAATGTATTTGTTACTGTGAACGTGAACAGCCGAATATATGAAATACTGATTAAGAAAACAAATCAGAAGTTGATACAAAAACAACAAAATAAGCCTGACCCACCTTACCTTGAATTAGGTCCTTATATTGAACCAAATTGAGGTCAGTCAGCACCTGAATGATGATTTCGTAACTCATGACGACGAGGAGTACCGGAGTTGAAGGTGTTGTTGGCTTGATCTGTGTCACTGGGGTGACTAGCGACGGCAAAAAGCAAAGCTTCCGGTTCTATGACGTTTCAACGTGATTCCCAAATCCTAACACTCAAGCCTTGACTGGAGTTGACGGTTGGTTGGTTGACACTGAAATCTGAACTTGGGCGCGAGCAAACTGAAAGTGGCTGATGAAATGCAGCGATGTACAGTCGCGCTGGATTTTAGTACGGAAATGCTTTTTGATGTAATAATGTGTGTACTAAAATGACCGTCGAGAGATTCAATGCATTAGGACTTATAAAACGTCCAATATTATCACTGACATCTGTTACGCACTAAGTTCGGCATTTCAATGCGCATTATTTTTCAAGCCTACTACAAGTAAGCTTATGCATACTGAAATACGGTTTAGTACGTAGGCGTACTGAGTCATTTTTTACCGTGTACTGTTTTCAGTAAGCTAGACTTAATTTCTGGATACTGGAAAATGTGTGAAAGTGATGGCAGCCATCTTAAGACACGATTTATTACACGCGATGGTAGTTTTGTATACAGGCGCATGAGCTTCGGGCTCAAATGCGCACCCCAGGAATTCCAAGCGATCATGAATAGTTTATTTTCAGACATGCGTTTTCAAATAGCGAATTATATGGACGATTTAACGCCACACGCACCCACGGCTCAAAAGCACTTTGAGATCCTTAGGGAAGTCTTCCAAAGACTCAGAAACGAAGGCCTAAAAGTTAAGATCACAAAGTGTAGCTTTCTGTACACTCGCATCTAATATTTAGGTTCCATAGTAGATGGGGACGGAATTAAACCCAATCCTGCGAAAGTCAAGTCAATAACCAAGTCAATAAAAATAAAATGCATATGCCAACGACTCTTAAAGAATTAAGATCTTTCCTAGGCATGGTGACTTTTTATTAGCGCTTTATTCCCAAACTGGCGAAATGAGAACCTCCCGATTGAATTAATGACTGACGCTTGCGATTACGCAGTAGGCGGGGTTTTAGTGCAAATTCACACCACAAGAATGGCATCAAGTCGAGAGAAAAGACTCGAGAGACCATTGCAATACGCAAGTAGGACATTGGTAGGGACAGAACGAAAGTGGAGCATTCTCGAAAAAGAGGCGTTGGCAGTGATACTTTGTTTGACCTTATTTCGTCCATACTTAGCGATGCGACGATTCGTCATACGCACCGATCATTTGGCTCTCACCTACTTGAATCACCTGAAAGACCCCATTACACCCCGAATAGGCAGGTGGGCACTTAAATTTGACTGTCAAATAATTTACCAGCCTGGGCCTAAAAATGTGGTGGCCGATGCGTTGTCTAGAAATCCCTGGGAAAAACCATTGGACACATCAGAGGTTTTGGGAATCTCAACTTTCTCCATGTCATTGGAAACCCTAAAAGTACGCTGTATCCAGAATCCCGGGGAAAAGGAACAGGGAAACGAAACCGAGATAGGACAGTTAGGTATCGACATTTGTTCATACCAAATGCTAGACGATTACTGTCAGGAGGTCAGACTTCAACTTACAATTCTGAAAAATTTTGACATTATCAATGGGATATTGTGTAGAACAAAACAATAGCCACGGTAGCGGAGCGCTTCTTTTGGCGAGGCATGCATAAAGATATAGCCAACTATATCGAGAAATGCTTGAAATGTCATTTCCATGAACTCCCGTTAAGGAAAAGGCCAGGGTGGCTAATACCAATAGGAATCCTAAATCAAGGTATGGAATTGTTACCTGGAAGCTTTTTAACGGCAGATTTGTTAGGTCCGTTTCCATTATCCGTAGAAAGAAACCAAATGATCATCGTAATTTCAGATATTTTAACCCGCTACGGGGCCAGTCGGGGTCGGGGCCATCAAGGATGGTACGGCAGTAGAAATTGCCGAGTTCATAGTTAACAAAGTCATCTGTGTATACCGAGCTTTTCAGATTTTATTGACATATAACGGAACTTGCTTTCGGAGCAAATTATTGAAAGAGCTGGCTAAGCTTTTAGACTTCCAGCATAGATTCACGACTCCTTACTCACCGGAAATCAATATCTAACCGAGAGATTTAATAAAACGTTAGCTCATACGCTGAGTCCGTTTTTCCAAGTAGGCGAATTTACGCATTGGGAGAAAAATCTTGCATCGGTAGTTTTTGCATATAACACGTCACTTCAGGCGTCGACTAAAGAAAGGCCGTTTAACCTTATGTTTGGGAGGGGACCGATTCTCCCTATGGATCTCGCATTACGACTCCCGAGTGCTTCGCTAACGGCAGATGCATTAGTGGCGTTTAAAAATGCAAACTCAAACTTAATGGTGGCACAAGAAACTCAGAAGAAACATTTTGACAAATGCAGAAATGAGTCCTCCTTCAAACCTAGAGATTTAGTACTGTACGAGATTCCGACCAGAAAGAAGGGTCAACCAGATAAGTTTCAGGCTAAGTGCAAGGGTCCTTATAGGATTATCGAACAGAAAGGCAATAACACATTTGTAATTGAAGAAATTGTCGGTACAGGAGAGACGGGAGCCCCTAAACGTGAAACAGTTGGAGTTCGGAAACTGATCCTATTTCCCACCACACCCTCCGAGACCCTGGAACCTGATACCGAGGGTGACTTAGAGCTAGAGCAACTTAAACCCGAGCCGATCGGACCTGCCACGCCCCTTGCACCCATACGCACTCCTGACAAGAAAGGTCGCGGTCGTCCAAGAAAAGTTAATGGTCCAGAAAGGGAAAAGGAGGCTAGAAATGAGCCAGCCCAAAGTCACAAGGCTGTGATTGAGGCTCGGACACGACTATCCGGACGGATAAGGGAGAGGTTGACCAAAAATTATTCTTTATGTGTCCAGTCCGACGAGTCGGATTGAATTACTCCTTCTGAATTAAAGTTATATTCGGATGGAACATCTCCGCCCACCGTCAGCAAGACTCCGTTCGATTGTAAATGGTTTAAGTATTACGGTCTTCGTTGCAATAACCTTGTTAATATTGACTAGTTTTGGAGCAGGTAGCTTGGCAAAAGATAGGCTCCAATTTTGGACTTTCTCTGGTGTATTTTGTACTAGTACCGCGATTTTTTGGTACATCCTATGTAGGACTCTGCCGCACTACTTATACATAATATTGAATACGCCGCCTGCGGCAACACATATACTGACTGTTTAAGTAAGTATAAGTACCCACTCAGATGTAGGAACAAGTATATCCAATTAGGGTGTAATACAAGATTTTGCCTTGTCCATTTGGTTAAGCTAAAAGACAAGAGAATAAAGGCTCCGCTGGAGAGCAAAGTTAGATTCGATACTGAATTTGTAAATTATTACACTCTCGGTAGTAGGTGATGACCACCTCCACTCAGCGATAACATTGTGGAAAAATAAAACATTGACCTGATTCACTGACTTCTCCCAAGGTGGGAATGCTGTAGTGAAGCTTAGGATGCCTGACCCAGTGTACAGTACGGGCATAACGGGAAATCGTAGTTCCCCAGAAGCAGCCGTGAATAACCTTACAACGATCGAAATCGGATCCCAGAATATAGGCATAAGTAGCCCAAATCCGTATTTCGTCTTAATCATTCTAGCCATTCTGGCCCTGGTTATAATTACAGTATTGCTGTATTGTGTGGGGGTTAAGAAAGCCAAAGCGAAGGCCAGACTTAACCAAACGAGTCAGTCGGCTGTAACGATTACTAACAACTGGTCCCTTGAAATAATAGATCCGGAATCGGTTAGAAACCAGCTGGACGGGCAAGAACCGGTCAAAAGTAAAGTCTCGGAAGGCCGTGCCAATGGTAAATCATTCCGGAACCTAATGATTAAGAAACCAAAAAATGGAGCAATCATTTAAGAAATTTAGGACAGATAACGTTAAGTCTCTATTAGGTTATTCTGAGTATCTCAGCCACGAGGAAATTGTAGATTTAATGTGTGGGCTCAGCCAGAAAGCCGACAGTCAACGCTTTAAAACTGTAATTAAATTCATAAAGCGGAAGCCAGTTAAGATGAGCGAAACCCCAATACCTGCCACGTCGGAAACCCATGACTTCTTGACCAACCAGCCCCAACCCTCGACGGCTATCAATTCTGTTAACGTTTCCGCTTGGCAGACAGCCCTTATTTTTCGAGGAAATAAAATCCCCAGGGGAGGTAGACTATTTCTAGACGTAGAGAAAGTCACTTTAAAGAAAGCACCCGGGGAAAAGTCCCATCGAACGTCAGCGGCCACGGTGGCGTTAGTAAACGAGGAAGGCGTATTAGTGCTCTGGGCATTTGCCAAACATACAGAGGATGAGGTATGTCAGTACTTTATGTGCATCACAAACTTGGAAAGATTTTCGCTCCAGGTCGGCGTGTCCAGGGATGTCCTTCATTAACTCTTAGAACAGTGTCTGTCTGCAAACACCGTGGTAGGGTTTCAGATCAAGGAAGACCTCGAGAGTCTCAATATCGAGCATCATAAGGTCGAAGACCTTCAGGATTTCTTCCGTGACACTGAAAACCGGCCCATTAGCGTCAAAGCATTAGCTGTAGAATTCTTAAGGGGAAAGGAAATTCAGGCAGGACATCATCGTGCCATTACCGACGCACGAGTTACGTTGGCTTTATATAAGGTGAAAGTTAGATTAATGCAGGAACTTGAGGTACGAGTCTTGTCTCTAGACATTAGTCGCCCTCCAAAGACAGTTTTCCATAATAACGGGGAATATTGCATATGCAGGAATCACAAAGCCGGGTTACTCGTAGTCCGTAGGGGTGATGCATTGGAGGCTTCACTCGAGGTCTCTCTAAACGCTGGCAACAACCCGAGCAGTCTTACAAGTTAGAAAGTTGGGTACTGTGGAGTTTGTATCAGTGGAGAAGATTTTCGTTGCTAACATGATTGCCCAGGTATATAACGGAGCTAGGTCTGACCAGGGGCAGGGACCGCCCATTAGGTACTTAGCATTGCGGGAGGCTTTACGTACCGTGGCAGCCAGGGCCCTTCAGTGTCAGGCAAGTATCCATATGCCCCGTATCGGATGCGGATTAGCAGGGGAAAAGTGGGAAATGGTCAAACCTATTATTCATGAGGAACTAATTCAGGCAGGATTGGATGTAAATGTTTATGACTTATAAGCTAGGCATAGCATTAAGGTTGTTACGATCTGGGGTAGATTCTAAGACTTGGAATCCAGAGATGGGGTGTCCCTCAGTAAGGAACTTGGGTGGACTTTCTCTCCGGAGACAAATAATGTATAGCACACTTGCCTAGGTAATAGTTAGTATACTTAATATACGACCGGATTGGTAGGGGCTCCTCTCGTAAGGGAAATCGAGTGGGATATACCTCTGACCCGGGGGATAACTTAGACCCGAGGAATTACTAATGCTAATTTCATTTTTTATTTTGAGTTCCATGTCCATCATCCACGGTCTTCTCTGGGCTATCAGACAGCTGTGGGGCGAATGCCGAGGCTCAGGTAGGCTAATAGGGTAATAATAGAAAATGTTGGTTGTTTTGTGAATATACTGTCCTTATCGATAAGCGTGTTGTTTAAAATACCCTCTGGAATCTATAATCTAGTATAAGGTAAAAGCTGAACATGTATAGGTATTCAATAACCCAAGTAGAAAAACGACTATGTCGAATATTTATAAGGAATAATTTCGAGGTTAAGAGAGAGAAGACTATTTCATGTGTTTGTCTGATGTACATTATTGTGAAATGTCTATTATTAAACACGTAAATCTCATAATCATACGATTGGAGATAATTTTTTAGGTTATATCTATAAGATGACAAAAAATTCTCTTCTAAGTTGGGTGGGAATGTAAAGGCGTGAAAATCGACACGCCTTACCCAATTGTAGAGTTATGATTACGAGGAAGTCAGATCGGTCAGGGCGTGAGAACGAGGACCGCAGTTGAGGTTAGTGAGAAGTCAGCATGACTTCAGTGCTGCTACCGGACACTAGGTAACCCTCGACAAACGCAATAATCGTAAATCTGCACGGGATGCTAGATTTGACTCCAAGGATCAAGTATCACCAGTGAGCGTGGGAGAGAAGAGACCCGCTGACGACTGCACTGGAACTCAGTGTCCCAACCTCGAACGCATTAGAAGTGCAAGTGCAGTATAGCATGTCCATCTAATGCAGTGGGGTTTAAGGTACTTGTACTGTGAGGCAAACCAACGAAGGGAGAAACTAGAAGTACTATTGTATACGGTTATGAGTTTTAGTTAAGAGTCTCTGCATAGCAGAGAATTATGATTATTATCCGTTCAGCTTCCTTCGAATAAACGCCTACAAGAAAAGAACCGAATGACCACTGTTCTGACGTCTTGGTTTATTTCATACCATAATTCTCCTCATAGCGAAAATCTCAACTATTGTTAGGACCATAGTTATTACATTTAACGTATCTCGGCAGGAACCCCGCACGTTTACAATACATAGATGCATACATACATAGACAATAAAAAATACAATACAAATGCTAGCAATCAATCAATCGAGTTTATTTGACATGGCCGTAGCCTAATCAAGTGAGTAGTTACATGTTACCAGTAGTGCAAGCGCTTAGCGCAGGATCTTAACTAACTTAAAACTAGGAAGTTTTGTATTTTGGAAATTACTTTGAATTCAAAATGCTATTGAATTGATTGCTTTATAAAAGTTATGGATGCTGCATGCTCTATAGTGCACCGCACCACCTCCAATTCTGTTAAAATTCGTCTACATACATAATAAGTATAATATTACATGGTAACTCAATTAGGTACTTGAATATTGATTCTAAACTGAAATAAGCTCTTTCCAATGGTGCGATCTCCTTCAAGGTACAACTACGGATCTTTTTCAAAATTGAAAAATACATTTTCTTATCGAGTCAGCCGCGTCAATTTCCACGGATTCAACTGAAACTGTTAATGTTTTCCTAAAATAAATAACAGCATTGGAAAGAGCGTGAAAAAGGTGGGAATTGAGATTTAAGTGGAGTGACTTGTCCAATGTGCAGACGAGTTTTAACGCATTTAACTAAAGTCCCAAATACATACTGGATACTGGGCATAGAGACAAGCTGTTACAGTTCCAGTTCCGGAGCTGTGCAATAATGCATAACCTAATTGTGATTAATGAATGAATAACCGAAACGTAGATACGTTTATGCTAACATATCCAAACCTAAATTATTGCTCGGTTAGCATTTGAAAAATAGCATTTTCGTTTATGAAGTTTTGGGTCAACTGGTATTCGATATATTTACACGATAATATCAAACCTCAGTGTAAGTAAGTACCTAGCACAATTTAGTTTTAAAAAGTCTGAAAATGAAAAAAATTGGTTTCTAAAAGTGGCCATGGGCGGTTTGCCTATTGAGATAAAGGCTGGCTTACTATTCTAAAAATAATTGTTTGTCCTCTAGGGAACATGTTTAGGAATCCAAATTATGTAGAACATGAGCGTTGAACCTTTTGCGCATGGACTCTTCAGACCTTTCCTGAACCTGCAATATATATATATATATATATCAATTAGTCATCAATAATTAAGCGGTTAGTAAATCAAACAAATTACCTTTGCTTTCTTCAACTCTGCAAACACCCTGTTGCCCCCAATTTCCCTGTCTGTTGTGAAGTACAATGTAGTTCAACATGAGTTGGTCTTCCAGCGCAGTGTACTTCCGTCGGCTAAGAATTTCCCCAGGGTCCGTTTCGGTCGCTACCTCAATAGCCAGTTCAGGTTGCTGCTCGGGGTCACCCGTTACCTCGGTTAAACTTGGATACGTTTGCGTACCCCGTACAGAAATTTAAAAAACTTTATAAGTTTATATTTTAGAGGCTTGCTCACGTAGACCTGGCCTGCATATATGTAATTCACTTTGAAAAAACAATACCGAACGATCCTAACAAATAAATAAATTCCAGTAATGACAAAACATCGAATTTCGATATGGCGAAAAATAATGGCAAAATAGCTGTTATGACACATTTAAATATAAATAAATACAATAAATAAATCATAATGAATAAATACCAACCTTTGTATCCAAAGCTCTGTTATTTAGCGTCAGTAGGAAGAAAAGGAGGGTTGTCTGGAGGAGCACTTTCCCTGCGCTCAGCACAATGGTGATGACCATCATCAGGAATCCATTTAGCCGAAACCGCTGTAGTGTATGTGGTGTGGAATAACTGTACGAGTTATGTAATACCAATAACTACTTTATTAACTATAATGATGATGAGAGCAGATAGGTAGATGTATGTACTATACAACGTACGGGCTAAGAGTGAGTTCCGCATGGAGCTCATACACGCTGTGTGACTCTGAGTACACAGCTCAGAGTCCACCAGATGGCACTTACTACAAAAGTAGTGTTGTCTGGTGGAGCACTTTCCCTGCGCTCAGCACAATGGTGATGGCCATCATCAGGAATCCATTTAGCCGAAACCGCCAATAAAGTTTAAGACTTGCTTAAAACGACAAAGACTGATCGTGTCCTTGAGATGATATTAACGCAGGTTTCAGGAGATTTGTTTTGGCTTGGCTGGAAAGATGCAGATTGTGGAATGGAGATGGTGTCGATTGATGCGGCTATTGTAGTGAGAATTGGGCTGAGCGTCGTCTAATGTCCTGAGAGAGACCTAAAGACCGACGCGCCCTGAGCTAATTCGGAGTACTTAGCTGTATGAGCTGGGATGCAAGTAAATCGCAAAGCAGAGAAATAACAAGGCAATGACCAGAGCAAGAGTAGGATTGACACAGAAGCTTTTGAGGATTTATTTTGAGTTGTATTTATACGTTTACAATAAGTTACAGGTCAAGTGAGTGCATATTTCAATACAAAACAATTGATGCATTGGAGAGAGGCAATAGTTATTTTTAGACAATAAGATACATCGAATGAATGAATTGGAATTAATGATACACTAATTAGCATACGAGTAGGTAAATTACTTCATACATGAATGCGTAAACAGAAAGGTCATCAGTATTATTTCTAAAGTACAACACTGTTCAAGTTCATAACCCAATAATTCACTTTATACTAAACACTGCGCTAGTTTGTAGGCAACATTACCCGCATTTACCATTTAAGTAAAAGGTCCTGTGAAGTCATGTGCTCTACACACATCACACAATAATCATCATGTATTGTGTATGTCAA
>JAQFXY010000899.1:0-15189 GCA_034693865.1 Ceratophysella sigillata | reverse complement strand
CACTGACAGTTGACTGAATTTACTTTATCTCGGAGAGATCTCCCAAAACCTGAGCAAAATCCCGTCAGAATGAGTGGTCTAATTGAAGAATTGGGTCTTCCGATTCCCATGAAATACTACTTGCAAGTTTCTGGTGGACTGAGGGAAAGCAGATATATTCTGGCCGTTCATATAAACTGGATTCGGTAAATCATTAGCGCTAATGTGTCTAATTCAGTTAACATCATGTTAGCCAAAATTTTTTCCATTTTCTAATCAAATGCTTTAGTTTTTATGTTTTTTTAGTGTTTCAAAGCTGAAGGTTAAAGATGTAAATACTTGAAAATGGGGTTATTCATTCATAATTTAATTATAAACTATCGGTAGCCCAATCTCAAATAATTATAATTGATTATCTAAATAGCTACAGCAGCGGAACAATTGCGCGTGCTGCGATTGCGGTTGGTCAACTGTTTCGCTTGCTAAACTTCCTGTTTGGTTGAATCGTAAAAAGTGCTTGCGCAAGCGCACTCTCAGATACTGTTATCAGCATTATAACTACGAATCATTGACTGGCTAATTTAAGAGTTTCATTGATTCTGATTTTCTAGTCAAGTAATTTTGGAGAATAAACTGCCTTTGGAATTCCCGACACATGACCTGCTGACTGATGACCAAGTTCTCGCCTTTATTAGTCAAGGAAAGTGTCAACCACTAGGGCCATTTTGGATTTTTCTTTACGTAACAGTGAGTACTACAATAATTAACTGTTTCGGTGTGGTATTGGTTGTCTAACTTGACTATATGTATGTAGCTGGTTTGATGTTTAAAAATGCAAGAAGTGAGAAGTGGTTCATAAAAACGGCTTAGTATAGAAATAGCGCCACGAATTGGTCTTACGCCTTATATTGTTTTATTTTCAGATTCATTCCCTAAACACAACGGTAAAGAATTTTAAATGTTTGGAATATTTAAGTAAATCACATTCCCCGACAAGCATTCCGTCTCCGATTCCTGGAACAAAATGTAAAACATGGTCACAAATGGTGGATTTTATTGGAGAATCAAATTTTAATTATGTCTGGGAGCAACCTGAAATTAGTCTTTTGGGTAAGTTGAACAGGAATTATAATGCCCGTTGAATATCAAATATACCGAACTGAAATACTGATTTGTATGATTTCTTTACTCCAGATATTCCAATATCAGCCGACCAATCAGCAGTTAGCCCGGTTCATCTTGTCCAGCTGCCTGAAGAAAATTATTTTAAGAAATTACTGGAAATACTCTACGTAAACCAAAAAAGCTCAATTTCAGCTCCATCCAATGAGAGCACAGCCACTACTACTGAGGAACCCCTACGCTTTTCAATTGCCAATCTAGCTCAACCCTTGTCAATACTTCAGCACAGTAACGTTGTCTTAATATTCAACCTCTACACTGAGCACACCCTACAAGACTGTGTCAATTTCTCGCCACATAAACTTTCTTCCTCGAATGTGAAGCAGCTATTTGTACTTTACCAGCTACTCCAACTAATCCACGATATGGAGACCTTAAACGTCCCGACTGGAAATATAACTCTGAGTGACGTATGGACTGATGAAAGCCTGTACATCACAGTCATACCTAATCTCAGCGAAATTCTGCAGAAACAACAGTTTCAGAAAGCAGAGTCAATTTCACGCTCCGCCAAACTTGACAAGTTTCTTGAACATTGTGTGAACAAAGTGAAGAGCAGTAGTGTTGATTCCGATGATCAAGACAATAATCCCGAGTTGATTGAATCTGTTATAAGACATTGGTGCGAGGGACTCGTCTCTAATTATGAGTATTTAATGTTTTTAAATTATTTGGCTGGAAGATATTGCAACGTCAATCCAAATTATCATCCAGTCTTTCCGTGGGTTTGTGATTTTTCAGTAAAAAGTGGTGGCTGGAGGGATTTGACCAAGTCAAAGTTCAGATTGAACAAAGGCGAAAGACAGTTGGATTTAATGTACGAGGAAAAAGGGGCTGCGGGTGTTGCTACTTCGGTAAGCCACTTTTGCATTGCATAGCTCGGTACGGTTCACTATATAATCAAATTAATCAATTCCTATCAATTAATTTATTTTGGGCTGTAGGTTCCGCATCATGTAACGGATATCCTATCCGAGATAACGTATTACGTTTATAAGGCTAGACAAACTCCAAAAGAGGTATTGTGCAAATTCGTTCGGCCGAAATGGGTTCCAGCCGAATATCCAATTTCAGTTCAAAGAATATTCGAGTGGACGCCAGACGAGTAAGTTTCTTAAACCCAAAAGATCGTTGAATGTAATTCATTGGAGAAGGCTGAACAGTTTATTTATCTTAGGTGTATTCCTGAATTTTTTGATGATCCGAGCATATTCAGCTCAATTCACGAAGATCTTCCAGATTTACAGCCTCCAGCATGGGCATCCTCCCCAACTGAGTTCATAAAACAGCATCGGGATCTTCTGGAAAGCGATAATGTGTCAGCTAAGCTTCATCACTGGATTGATCACACGTTTGGATACAAGCTGAGTGGAAATGCGGCCGTAAAATCGAAGAATATTTACCTATCTCTCGTAGACCATCATCAAAACTTGGCAAAAAGTGGAATTGTTCAATTATTTCAAGTGCCACATCCTCCACGGAAAAGTGTAAGGAGAAATATTAAGAACACCGTGAAATATTCTGAACTGAAAAGTAAGTACTATGCCGCTTCACGTAAGAACAGTGTGGAATATCGAGTGGCATAGAAGAAGTCCAGAGATGGGTGGGTTATGCTGGGTTTCCAATATGCAGAAATTCTACAAATATCGTAAAGTAAACATTTCTGAATATTTTGCAATCTTGTCGCTTGAGATTTCATACTGTTGTTAGTAGGCGAGGCACATTAAATCAACTTTCACAGAGGAATGATTACTGATTACAATGCAATATAAGAAAATATTTTTCCTGTAGAAATGCGCGAAGCTGACACTGCACAACAAGAGAAGGAATACATCACACTTCCAAGACACTATGACCCGTCTGGGTTCTTGAATGATTTTGAAGTTTGTTTAAAGTTCTTCGCCACGCATTTCAACAACATTAATGGAATAAAGCTCAGAAACCTTAAGTCAAACTATTGTCAAAATGTGGACGACCCTTCCTTACAGACAGAAGAACATTCAGATTATATAAAGTTATTCGGTTGCTTACTCGTCGAGCTTGTACTTGCGAACAAAGTACATTTTGTCTCGAGCAAGCTTCGAGATATTAACGAGAGGTTTAATTTTTACCGGAAGATTGTCAGAACTCTTGAACCAATTCCAATATTTATAAAACGGACCCTCCAAGTGATTTTTACACCAAGGGAGTCATTTGACTTCTCCATTCCGTTAAGAATCTCAATCGAACTCTTGCTGCTCAACGGTGGCTTGAGTCCAATTCCATTTCCAAAGTATTTTGACTCTGTGTACAAATTAGTTCGAAGTCTAAGAAATTACGACAGTAGTCTCAAGACTTCTGATCCGGCTGACCTCAGCTTTAGATTTAAGGTTGAGGAACTCAAGGTGAAGTCTTTCTCCAGGGATTTGATTCAAATCCTGAATGATTTGGACGAAGATGGACTGGATTTAGTTCTTCCATTTGTGCTGGAATTATTTCGTGACCATAACACGAGGGTTTTGGCTGTTTGGAACGTATTTTGCCCATTTTCAAGAGCAATCGGCCCAGAAAGTAAGTTTCAATTTCAATTCGGGAATAATATAACTTTTCAGAGTTTGATAACTTAACAGATTATTTTGAATTTTCAGAATCCGTCAAAAACCTGTTACAGCCCATCATTCAAATCTATGAATCAGATTATAATTCTGACAAGCATTTGAAGCTATTCCACAGAAGCTTCCTTCTGCAGCTGATGAGCTGTTTCGGATTGGAATTATTTCTGGAGAACTTTGTAACACTCATGATTGAAGCCATTGGGGGCTGGAAGCATTTGGAAACTAGTTCTACAAACCCAACTCCAACTCATTTGAAATCCTTTCATGTAATTGAAGAAACCAAGTCTCGACCTTTCGAGCAGCGGGCAGTCTCTGTCACAGATTCTGTAAGCGGTGATCACCCAGAACCCCAAATATTTATAATGGACCAGGACTCTTCGGATCCGGAAGACTCTGTACCCATTTCCAACCAGCAAAGTAATTTGGCACTTTCAGCTTCGAATATTAGCATCGGAAATCGATTGTCTTCTACCAGCGGATCGGACATTATTGGGTCTGGTTCCGCTCGAGAAAGTTCGTCAACATCAAACTATGATGCCAAGAGTCTCGCGTCCACAACGGAGAGCGACATTACGGAAATGTGTTGTGAAAGTGTGATTTGGTTAGTTCATAGAATTGGACCAGTTCTTTCAGCCAAATATGTTTCAAAAAATCTGCTTAGAATGCTAACCCTGTGCTACCTTGGGCATTTGGACAAGGTTGAGAACAGTGCGTGTAACAAGTATAACTCTAGTGCCTCTCCATGTCACGGAGATTCACATGCCGAGAAAGTACTCGAATGTCTCATCGCTATATCCGGTAAATATTAAAACAGTAAAATCTAATATACATCCAAGCTAATAATCAGGATGCGATGGACGATTGGAATTATTTGAATGTTTCTAGATTTATATGGAGACAGCTTTATCGAAAGGCAGTACATTCCGTACGCTATTGACGTGGTTAATTCAGCTAAGAAGAAAATGAGCTTAACTCTGGAAGCCGCACTTATTGGAATATCTTCATTACTCCAACGCGTATTTGCGTATATGGATGATTCCTTGCTGCTCAGCGTATTAAATGTAAGTCGTTTTCTTGAGTATTCAGTAAAACTTGACGGTGGTGAATTAACTGTGTACATGTCATGTGCAGGGACCAGTGATTGATTCATTACTCAAACCAATTTTGGACTTGGTCACTTCTCTTGATGCGCAGTTCCCATCCGGTTCTGGACCACGGTGTCTCCTAGTGAATAAGGTAAACCGTTACACGTATTGTACCCCACGATATGAATAGCGCGGAAATTTGGCAACTTACAAAGAATAGAAAAGTTCGTGCAGTTACTTACAAGCTTCGTGTTGCCCTTCTTGGATTTTGGATGGCGAGGTATGACGAATTCTTAAGACTGTAGCTCACTTCGTCACTTGTAATCCCAATAGGTTGTAAGTATGCTGAATGCAATTAGACGTAAAATTGGACCGGATATAAGTCAGCAGACCTTGAAACCACTTATTCTTCAATTATGCTTCCGAATACAAAATAATAATCCTCCTGAAGTTCCCGATGAAAATAAGGTAAGTAAGTAATAGGAAAGTTTTAAAAAAATGACATTATACAATTGAAAAATTACAGGTTAGTCAAAACTTGCCAGCCGTTTTTGGACCCTCGTTAGCTCATCTAATATATACCCATTTCTACGCAATGATTGTTGGAACGGATTATGAAGTCATGATTCACGACATGGTACTAATATTCGGGCAGGTGCCTATTGTACACAAAGGTTGGTAGCTCAATTTCTGTATGCCGGAATGAATTTTTTTTTTTTAAAGAAGTACTTAAGCATGGATAAAGGCATTTAAAAAATTCTTTCTTTGAAAAGATTCTGGTCCAATGGGAGAGAAATCGAATTTGTCTAGAAAAGTTGAAGTTCAAAGTAGTTTTGGGAGTCGAAGCTTTGGAAATAGAATTTCAATTCAGGAGGTAATACTTAAAATTCTATGCATCGTATTCACCTAAGTATGGATATGTTCAAAGTCCATCTACAATTTGTGTGTTTCTGATTTCAGAATGATTTAAATTCTACACTGAACGAAATGACGTCTTCATTCTCATCCTTAAGTCCACCCAAAGATACAACTCGGCACCTCAAAGGAAACTGGTCCATTTACTGGGATCACGAATTTGGACGATCTGAGACTAAATTTAATTTCAAACAAATTAAATTGCAGTCATTTTCTGGTCATACAGCTCCAGTCCGATCAGTTTGGTCCTTGAATAATGAAAATAGCTTTTTAACCGGAAGTAAGGATAAAACGTGTCGAGTCTACTCCTTGAGAAATCAGGTACCGGCTTCAATCTTACAGTATCTGTATTTTAAAATCAATGTGTCTCAAAATTCGGGCAATAATAGATCAATCCAGTGGACATAAGACCCAGCAATTCTTGACTTTCTCGTAATTTTGGTTCGGCTTCGACCTGTGGTGTGGTGTTTTCCTATATATTTTAAGTAGCATTTGCTGATGTTCAGTACCTACTCGATTTTTGGACTTTAATCCTTCCATATTTTAGGACCGATTTTATTCAATGCCTTTCTCTGTTAATATTCTGTAGTTCGTACTTCGTTCGTTCCTTTCTTCAAGGATTATGATTTTAGGCAGGAATTTTATGAGTTCTGTTCGTGTTCTTGTTCAACCCCTTCAGTATTTTTTTGTGTATGAGTTCCTCGTTTCCTCCAATCTCCATCTGGAGCCACGCAGTCCATGCTGTACGAACTGCACATAAAGTGGTCCACGCAAGGCAGCATGATTGGTTTCATCCCAAAATGAGTAATCATGCACTGTTGCCCTGTTTTTACGAAACAGGCTGTTCCATTGTTGTCTTCATTGCCAGTATCAGGATTCACTCGAACTGTTGGATTTCGAAACAACACTGCGAGTTATCCATTGGTCAATTATAAATATCAGGTTAGATTAAAATTTCGAAAACCCCAGCGAAGCGTTTTCAAAGTTACGTTGGGTTTAGTTTGTCTACCTTCAATTTGTCGCAGTCAAGTGTACTGGAATCGTAGTTTAGTGGAAAGAGTGAAAAGTAATAGATATGTATATGTAAAATAAAATCAGGTACTGCGGTAGCTCAATCAAGGGTAAGCATAGGATCTTTATCGCTACTAGGGTTATTTTAATCTCTTTCTGTCAGAGAGTACGTAATCTCCTAATGACATTAATCAGTCTAGGCCCACGTGTCACGGTATCCGCAGTCACTCCAGCAACCACTCACAATGTGTCTCTTTCGAGATGGGTATCAGGTAGTTGTGGGCTTTCGACTTACAAGTTCAAAGGAGACACTCAATTAACATACTGGAGATAAATGAATCGTACAGATATTCCTCATTCGCGTGACCAAGAAGGAAATCCATCGCAAATGCATATCATATCAATTATGTAGGCTCCCATCCAATCAGATCATGAAGAAAGGGTTCAGGGTAATATACACATTGCGAGCAATGAAGCTTTGGGAAAAATCTCAAGGTAAATACTGTATCGGAAGGGATTCGTACCAATTAGATCCAAACGAGGACTGGTATATAAGATTGAGACTGTATAAACCAGACCGCAGTTGTTTCCTGAATAAGTGAAAAACAAATGAACTATTTCCGTAAAAATAAGTAAAAATTGCCATACTTACTGGAAGGTGAACAAATTAACTATTTCCGGTAATAGGTCGCGATCTAAAAACAAATTTGTTTGTACTACTGCCGACGGCATGGCAGTTCGACGATCGCTCATTTTCTCAACTTTTTTTTACTCTTGATTTCCAGGTTTGACATTGTGTACTGGAAATTGTTCATTTTTTTACTCTTTCCGGTAAACTTTACTTCATCACCTACCCGTTTCCAATCCAGGTAAATTTAGACAGACGCAGGTTTCAGTTTGATTGGAGCATTCCATTAGCCCTCCATTGAAACAGGTATCCATTTCTCTAACCCTCTGTTCGTGCTTCTTAACGAGACACCCGTCGTGTTCATCGTCTTTAGAGTCGCAGTTCCCAATCACCACCTTTTCGTCCTCATTATTGTCGAAATCCACGTAGACATCCCAATAGTATTTAGCAAACTCATTCTGCTCGGCAAGTGTCACGGATCCACTTTTGAAGGCTTTCCAAAATTCGGGCATTTTCTCCTTGTACCGAGTGTAGTTACAAGGCATATTGTTAAACATGAGGCTGTAGGTCATTTCCAGAGCGTATTTGAGCTTACTCAGGGTTCGGTACCGTTTCTTATGAATCATCGCCTGGTAAATCTCTGCTTTGCTCATAGGTCTGGCATTCGGTTCTGGTTTTGGATGTAAAAAAAAACGGATATTTAATTACATTTTGTATGGACGGCGAAAATTGCATTTACGAAAAATTTCTACCGAAAGCTTCCTTTGTTACCCGTGGACCTCAAACTAAAAACCATGAAGTTCAGGTTACGTTCAGAAGGCTGGTGCTGGTGTTATTGGATTGAATTCCTAATAGTCAGGCTAGGTTTGTCGAAAATATTTTAATCGTATAAGCTTAGCCGAGGTAACTTTTCGTAGGAAACTTTTCGTGCAAGACTTTTCGCAGGGAACTTTCTGGCAGACATTTTTGATTTCGATAATACTTTTAAAACAGAGGATCAATGTTATCCGTAGGCCTAGGTTAACCTAATGCTGCGCTTGTTTTTGTAATTCTTATTTCAGAATTAAGCTTAAGGCTAACAAAAATCGATCAATTGATCGGTTATGGTTAATTTTACTTTCTATGAGAACATTTGCTAAAGCTCACCTTTTTTTACTTTCGGTCGTCTTGTAGTGTTACGTTTCATCCCCGCCGGCCCCGGAGCTCCTGTAATTTGGTTTAAGGTTGTAGTGCTCTCTGTACCAAGGTCTCGATCAGGAAAGAATCCACGACCCTCTTCTGTTTCATTCAAGGCAGGATCGGGAATCGTTTGAGCTGAGCTTCTCATTAGAAGCATCCCGAGAATCACTATATAAAGTAGCCGCATTTTCACGCTGATTATCTTATCCTTATTCAAGTGTATGAACTTCCATTGGAAATACTGCGTAGAAGCTAACGGAGGTTAGAAAAGTTCTGCATCCAGTGCACTTTTATTTTACATACACTTCGGTATAATTTTTTCTAGCAATCAAGTTGAAGAAGGCGACTTCTGATAATTATTTTCTTGAACTCCGACCCAATTACGTATTTTTGTATGTTTTATGTAAGCTTGTTATAACTTCCGGTTGTAAATCTAGTAATAATGTCAGGCCAATATTCAATTTGTGGCTATCGCCGTCTGCGATAAAGTATTGCTCTTGATGCATTTATTAATTATTCCATGTAAAATAATCGTACGGTTGTGGGAAGATCTCAAAAACGTATGACCATTAGTCGTTTTAAATTTCTAATATCTCTATGTTCTCTTATATATTTTTAGGGAGACGAAACCACGACATCTTCTTCGAAATGGACCTACACTCATCATAAAAAAGCAGTTATGAGCGTCTTATTCTGCGAGCCGCTGCATCTAGCAGCCTCCACTGACGGGAACATTCACATTTGGGATCCGTTTGTAGGAAAACTTGTGCGGGTATTGGAAACGAGCTTGGGAAAGAGTATTCGGTGTCTCAAGCCTTTAGCAAATTGTACCAGCTTCGTTGGGGCTGGTATTGAAAACTTTGTGACAGTTGTAGATCCAAGAAGCTGTCAAGCATATGAGCTTAAGGTAGGTACCTAAAGTATGGGACCATGCAGAATTAGTTTTTTTTTAATTGCTCTTTTTTGTATTTTTAGATTGGTATTGGGCAAAATACGGGTCTTGTCCGTTGCATGTCCGTTTCACCTTCGGGAGACGTTGTATCCGTTGGTCATTCTTCTGGAATGATTTCAAGCCTGGATCTAAGATTTGGTAGCTTGTTAGGATCGTGGAAAGCTCATGAAGGCGAGGTAAGGCAATTAAATCGAAGTGTTTATTCTATAGACTATGCATTCGGAACTCAAGCAAGACGCGAAACCGGGCATTTGAACGCTCTGTCTGTTTCTCTCTAGATATTACAACTTATAACGCTAAAGGAGCGTAAACTAATCAGTTCATCACTGGATCAGACCATTTCCGTCTGGAATTTAGATGACAATAAGCTTGCTTTCAACATGCGGTAGGTTTTTCAAATGAATTTTGCAAGGATTGCATAATATTTTATGATAGTTTCTGTTTTAAAATAACTTTTGCAAGGATTTCATATTTTACGATATTTCCTGTTTTAATTTTAGTGGACCCACGGAGCCGGTGCATTCCATGACCACATTCGAATCCGAATTAATTACATGTACAACTTCTAACCGAATCGGAGTTCACACCAGAATTGACACGAATTCGGATTTTTCATCAACAAGACTGAGATCCGACACGTTTAAGGGAATCGTGACGTCTTTGAATATACTTCCACTCAATCAAGTTTTACTTGTTGGAGCGGACTCTGGTCTGGTCTATCTTTTGTGCTGAATTCCTTCGTATTTATGCATTCCATTTGATTTAGTTGTAAAATCTAAAGTGATTTTAACAGATACCAGATCACAATATAAATAGTGGAATAGGATGAACAATGCATTCCAGATTATGATTCAGGGAATGTGATCGTACGTGTCGTAATTTTTAGTTTGTAGTTAGCCTCTTATGCATTGTGTTTACTTTATCTCCACTGAAATGCAAATTAACACAACCCTTATTCAAACCCAACGTATATGTCCAGTTGTAATCCTTTTATTCGACAAATTGCATTATGGACGTGAT
This sequence comes from Ceratophysella sigillata, assembly GCA_034693865.1. NCBI lineage: Eukaryota > Metazoa > Arthropoda > Collembola > Poduromorpha > Hypogastruridae > Ceratophysella > Ceratophysella sigillata. The sequence goes on along the minus strand of JAQFXY010000899.1, from coordinate 4,644 downwards.
AAGGACGTATTTCAGCAATTCAAAGCCAGTGTATTTAATATGAAAACAGGAAACATAAGATATATTGGAATCTTGCCAAGAGAATAATACAAGCTTGCCTTCGTACTTCGAGATGACATTTTTTCGTCACAGAGACCTGAATCCCTGAGACATCTTGCGAAGTGAACGCAGGTAAACTCCAGTGTATTTGCCCGTTGATTCTCTGTAATATAACTCACGAGGCATCTCTTTCCTTGTTGCACAAAACATTGCGTTCCTTTTGCATCCAATGCACCTGTTTTGGGATTTACACGCGTTGTATTTACTATGTCGTCCGTTGTGTTGGCGTGCATGAGACAACCTAGTTGGAATAGAATGAGATTTCAGCACACACTTGAACTTGTAATTTATTTCTTACATGTAGCTTCTTATTCCACACCCGCCTAACCACGGGGAGAAACAAAATATAATACGAAATTATAATTACCGCATTTGCCGTCGATACGACATTCCATAAGTCCACCAGGGGCTGAGCAAATGCTGGCTTCCCATGCTTCTTGCACATTCTTGTGTACGACATACTGACTCAGATTGCTAGTTCCAGGCTGGAATCCTGGAACAGTTTTGGTCGTTTCAATAGGCTCAAACCTTATGGAGACATTCCAATAGGTCAATTCAAATTTGCTCGCGGTTTGATGTTCGTTCACCTCTTCAAAAAGAGCAGCCCAGTAGAAAGGCATAATAGCTTCGTAGATTTTCCGGTCACACGGTTGGTCTAAAAGTTTATAAGCATCTGCTGCGATTTGATTGGCTTTTACAAGGTTTGCTTCAGACTTTTTTGAAGAGAGTGTTTCCGAAACAAAGATTGTACTAAAGATGAGCAACTTCAACGACAAACTAAGCATTTCACAATAACGCACCAGGCACAAGATTTTTTAATAATTAGTACGTGTGCCAGGAACCTATCGATCGATATAAAACAACGGGTACTGTAGTAGAATACAAAGAGATGTTTCAAGGAGCTTTTCCCCCCGTTTTCTTAAAGTTTATACAAGAAGAAGAAGCCGAATCGCAAGTCGAAATACGAAGCGCCTTGAGCGTGTTGAATGTTTACGTCGATTTTGATATTGAGTGATTGATATGACAACCTTACGTACCTGACCCTAAATAAGTTTGAACTGCTCATTTTCATTATTTTTTTGCACCTGGGTATCCAGTTTATTCCATTTTAAAGGTTCCACTAAATATGTAAATCAGATTCGCAGAAGCGAAGCAATGAACTTCAAAATTCCAAAGCATCCAATAATGCTCCATTTATTCATTATCCAGTGGAAAATCTCAAAAACTTTCAAATCGATTTTAGAAAATACAATATGAATCAAGAATCCACATAGAAATATCACCTCATAAATGATAATTCATTCTTTAGAAATAGTTAGCTTACACTTGGCTCACATAAAAATCTCACACGCAATACGGAATTCATACTGACGATTAACCAACGGTGAGCTTTGCAAGAGTGACAGTGCAGCTGATCGGCTGACGACTCAGCGTTCTTGAAGAACCGAAGATGTTGGAGTGGCTGACTCATGAGTATCATCCGGATTTGTCAAATCCATATCTCCACGTGCTGTATCACTCCCAGCAGTGCTTGTGCCTGGTGTGGGCTCAGGATCTGATTCTGATTTCGGAACAGGCTCCTTTGCTTTTGCTATTTTTACCAAAAGTGTCTTTGCTTCATCCTTTACCTAAACACAAAAATACGAAAACAAATGTAAATCGAATCATTTGTTTGAAGTCTGTCAGTGTACACACGGGTCATTGTTTTGTGAAGACATACCTCTGGAAATTCCAAACACTTGAATGCATGTTGATAAGATTCGTCATTGTCCTTCTTGTGGTTGTAATAATAATTTGCAAGGTAAATATGAGCTTTGCCAAGTTCATCCCGATCTGACACATTCTGTAGCTCCATTTCGCATATATATTCTTTATAAGCTGTGGCAGCTCGCTCAGGATCTGATATTCTTTGCATCCTGTAGCGGGCAAGATTTTTTGTATATCATAAAAACGGAAAACGTATGATCTAGAAATCCAAGTTTGAAGTTAGAGGCTCAAGCAACCTGTACTGTACAGGTATGTTGCTTGATACCTTGGACTTGAGTTTTTAGGTTCTATATTTTCCGCGCTCACGATGGGTGATTTTTATGCGATGGTGATTGTTTCGTGATAAAGCGAATCAATGCTGTCAACACTAATTTTGCAATAAGCATCCAATCTTACTTCGCCAATTTGAGGATGGCAAGTCCTTCAATATCTCCCAGTTTCCTTGCTCTCTGGTAACAATGTGCAGCATTTTGAGTCTTATCCAGCTTTTCATAAGCTTCACCCAATGCTGTCAATAGTCGACTATCATTGGGCCTCAAATGATGAGCCTGCTTGTAGTAATACAGGCTATAGGCTGGCATTTTCAGAATGTCGTAAGTTTGACCCAGTCCGTTCCAAGCTCTGTAGTCGTGTCTGTTGACCTCTGAACACCGAGTACGATATACAGACCGTTTATTTTACTATAAACCAAACTCAAATCATGAAAATCGATCTAGATATCCTTACCAACTGCTTCTCGGTAGCATTGAATCGCAGCATTCGAATTTTTGAGTTCCATAAATTCATGCCCCATCAGTGTCCACGCAGACAAATAATAGGGATTAATTCTTAATGCCCTTTCAAAGTATTCAATCGCCTTGTGATGTTCCCTCTTCAAGCTGTGGAGATTCCCTAGTGCAATAAAGGAATATTGTTAGTGCATTGCATTGCCTGTCACAAAGATTAAAATATAATTTTCTCAAAGTATTCTAAAAATTTAGCTCTTAAGTTTCTTACCCACAATACAACAGGTTTCAACTCGGTATTTATCAATTTCGAAAGCCTTATTTGCCAATACTTGAAGGTAATACTTTTCCCCTTTGACATACAACATATTTGAGTACAAATCCATATCATCCAGTCGAAACGGGTCTTCTTCAGTAAGCTGGTCGAATGATTCAATGGCCTCATCCACACCTTCCAGAAAATTAATACACATGAAAGTTAAACCAGCTCAGAAAACAGTTTAGTCACAGTGAAATGCGCCTGGGAATTAATAAATAAACTCCATATTTCCACTTACGCTGAACATTATGATAAGCAATAGCAATTTGAGATTTGATGTAGTGGCTATTGTAGAATCCTTTTTGTTGGAGAATCTGGTAGATTCTGATGGCCTTTTCATTCATATGAAGTTCCAAATAAATATGACCAAGGAAAAAGTACTTCATCCAACAGTCTGGCAATGCCGGCTCAATTGTAGCCAACTACAATAATTAGCATAATCTGTTGCTATAAATTAAAAATGACTGTATGAAAAATAGATTTGATATTTCTGGAACTTACAGCAATCCGATCCGTAATTAGAAAAGAGAGCTCAATCCAGGAACCCCATATGAAAGAATTGGTTCTTAAGGATGCAATGAGATAATCCTTAGCGCCAGCAATATTACCCTGCCGCCTGGCCACCATGCCCATCAGATACAAGTCGTAGGCATCATAATTTTCTATCTTCGTATCATCATCGTACGATGAGACTATTTCAATTAGCAAATCAGACAGGTCCTCCATTTGCTTCGGGTCCGAGACAACTGAAAGAAACAAAATTTAGAATTTCAAATTCCCATGCCGATGTCAACTATCAGTCTGACTTTGGAACTCACCAGTTAGCTCACACATACTCTCCAAGCGCTTCTTCTCACCGTCCAAATAAAGTGCATAGAAGCGGAGAAAGCGGAGCAGAGGATTTGCTTGGCTGAACTTTTCCGCAAAGTATGCACATCTAAAATAACAGTTAACAGTGCGAAGAGTTAGTTATTACGAGCATATCATATGGAGTATACCAAGGGAGCCCACTACTCACGATAACGTGTAACCAAGGTTTACCTTTGATACTCCTGATTATCAAAGAAGGACTTGCACAGGAAGTAAGTGTCATATAGTTCCTGTTCATCAAACACAAGAGACGAGGACTCCAATGACGCTTTGATGTCAAGCTTGATGTAGCTCATAGCATGGTTCAGCTCAGACAACCTGTATTAAATAGCCATTAACCGCGATTAACATTTGACATTAACATTCACATTCAAAATAATAAATGCGTTCTACATAAGTAATACCAATACCATCCATAACCCAGTGCAATATCTGATATAGATACAGGCTTCATCACAAATCATATAGTTAGAGGTTCGAAAACAGAGGCATGCTGATATCATTTCATATGATATCTGCATTCGCTTGTTGTATGTCCTCACCATTTCCCTGACTTATGGAGACCCCGTCGCTGACAATTATGAAGTTCTGTCACAATTTGCTTCTTGACCAGCTCCGGATTGAATTGGAACTTGGCATCAAATGGATTTGGAGGTGGAGGCTGTGACTGGGCCTGACTTCGGGCTGCTCCTCGCTCTGCCCGGCTTTTGGACATCGCCACTTCGGACCTCTCGCTCGTCCAATTTAGGTATGCCAGTGTACACTCTGCTTCCAAAGGTCAGCCTCTATTGTCTACAGGCAGGCCCTCCAATGTCAAATGTTGAATGTCAAATGTCAAGTGTCCAACAACTGCGAACTCAGACA
>JAQFXY010000898.1:0-15192 GCA_034693865.1 Ceratophysella sigillata | reverse complement strand
GAATCTGCCGGAAATGTCTGATTATTTGCCTGAAAACTCTAATATTTTGAGGGCCGACTAATTACAAGCCATAAAAAGCTGGAGAGAAGAGTGAAACTCAACCCAACTGAAGCACATCCCGACTTAACTTCGTAATCTGACCCAAGGTCAAAGTTCCGAAGCTCAAGGGTCAACCCAAACCCCCGCACGGACTGACCGGTGAGCTAGCGCAGCTCATAAGCTATCGTTCAACCGGATCGGCCGAGTTTCTTCGGAGGAGATAGTGTACATACATACAAACAGATATTCATCCATACAAAAAAGTAACGAAAGTTTATATAAAGGGATAGCACGAGCACGACTGAGTGGTGCCCAGTGTCAAAAGTCAGGCACTTGTCGAGCCGAGATTTACATGAGATATGTAAATCATAACATTAAATCAAATGTATTTAAATATGAGATATTTAAATCAAATCAAAATCGCCTTTTGTAAATCCATACTCGTTTCCGTGTTTCAAGTCCACAGGATACTCAATATTTGCGCAATTGTCCGAATATAAAATGGTTCTACATTTTAATGCTTTTATTTAACACACATTTACGTCCTTTTAGGTCTATTCATTACGTGACAGACGGACAGACAGACAGACATGGGCATTCCATAAGACTTTTTTGACTAAAATAGGCATGCGTCTTTTTGCTAAATTCATTCAATCTCCTGTTTGTACGATGATTTGTAATTGCTTCCATGTTTTCAGTACGAAGTACTCTACTGATAATAAATGTATTCATAGAAGAGCCATCATAGAAGAGCGGAAAACGGTTGGAAATTACTTAGTTAAACCGAAAAAATACGTAGATGCATTTCTGCACAAAATCAAAATCAGTGAACGAGATCCTTGCTCGGTTTATACACGTAATTCCAAACAATATTGGTTTGAAGGCCCACTTTATTGTAATCATCTTGTTTGCGTTTTGCGTACATAAATGTATAAACCACTGACTGGTGCTGATATATAGCTCTTAATAATTATGTATAATTTTGTGTTCAGAGGATCAGTTAGAAATAATGCTAGAGGACTTCTGGCTCGGTGGCACGATTACAACCAGTGCAACGCTGAGTTATGCCATTTTCTTCCTTGTGTTAAATCCTGGCGTGCAGGAGAGAATACATGCAGAAATCGACGACTTGCTGACCACGGATGACATTCCTACTATGGACGATATCGAAAAGTAACAAACCGCTACAACTTGATTTTTAAGTAATTAATGTATAATGTAGGACTCGCTGTAAAATAGCAGTAGTAACTTTGTGATCTGCATTTCAGAATGCCGTATACAAAGGCAACTATCCTTGAGGTTCATCGACTCGCCACCGTAGTTCCAATTCCACCACCAAGTATAATTGGGCAGGATACGACGTATAAGGGATGGAAAATTACGAAGGTACATTACAAAGTATTGATATTTCGTAGAGTATATTTGAAAGTCTACCTATATTATGATCTAGGGTACCTATGTCATATCGAACCATTGGGCTGTGCTCATGGATCCAGTCCACTTCGAAAGCCCAGAAGAATTTCGTCCAAACAGGTTCATTAATTCGTTGTTTGTTTATTTGGAAGTTGTTTTAGCGGAAATTGTCTTTACGGAGATATTATACACCCATAGGGAAGCGTAACTGCATTGGAACAGCTTTGGTCAATGCTGTCGTTCCCCTATTTGTTACAACACTGCTGCAAAACTTTTCGATAGCTCTAGTTCCAGGAGACCGGCCACCTAAACTGAGTCCAAATTTGGGAATGGATCTTTCACCGCATCCGTTTAACGTCAAGCTGACAGCTCGACCCAAGAAGAACGTGGACAATCCCAACTAAGTACCTGAGTACCTGTCCAGAGTCCAGATAAATAACTGTTTTTCAATTCCCAGCCAACCTACATGCCAATTTAAAGTTTTTTTTTGTTGATTTATATTACATTTATCGTAGTTTTCCTAATCATCAGTAATAACCAGATATTTAGCATACATGATAGCATACACGTGAAAAGCCTCCCAGAATTTTAATCCGAATATATTCCAGTTTTCTTGATAGACTACCTCAGGTTGTGTTGCATTTGGCCAGTTGAGGCAGCCAAATACTGAGAAATTGAAAATATGATTTAATAATTGAATGAGCGTTTGTTATTGCTGTATGATATCGACTTACCATTGTTATATTTTGCCAAAACAGACTTTGCGTATTAAATCAAACACACCAATGTATGTAGTCGACACAACATTCGCACGCCATGACATTATCCCGACGAACAGAAGGAGCGGCATATAAATAATTCTGGCATTTTATTAGCTGCGAAGCAGAAGCTCAAAGGTGGGAGCTCTCCCTAATAACATTAGTCTGTCTCCTGCAGAGACGCGGCCGTCCTAATTCAGAGTAACGGGCGAAGGAACCCAATAAACGTAAGTCTTTATTAGATGCGAAGGAAAGTCCCACAGAATTATATCCACTTCCCCTGACCACATCACAAATCATGGCTAACTGCTAAAACTCTTGAAAGAACATACAAATACAAACACGTTAAGTAGCTGAAAGTTGTAAAAATTGATCTTGAAAGGAGTCTCTGGATCCTGGCCTTCTTCGTAAAGTCAAAGTTCGGTTTTGTTAATCCGCCTCTGGTGATTGTGTATGCAAGGAAGAAGTTTAAGCCATTTGCTAATTGACCTAGATAGAATCACGCTGGAAAGTTGCCGAGAGCTTCAGACCTTCAGTTATCGAAGGTATTAATTTTAGCTTCCATTTTCAACAAAAACGATGCATTGAATTTTAGGTCCTGTAGAAACACTCAGTTTAAATAACATGAGTTTTGACATGTTTTAGCACTACCCTTCCTTGGTATTGATAAATAGGGAAAAACATTATGCAATTTCAATGTCAGGTACATGAGACATGAGATATGGCGGAAATGATCAAAAATGTTTATTTGAGGATAGCCTCAAAAAACGTTTTTGATGCAGGCTTATGCCAAAGATTGTTTGAAAATTGAGGATTTACTAGGGAAACAATTAGTACCCTTCTACACATATAGCGTAATTAACTTGGTTTATAAACTTTCCCCTATTGCTATTGTTAACCTTATGGGAATCGCGAATTGCGGAAACTAAAAATGAGCTGCAGCCAAGGTACCTACATAAACACCCAACCTTGAATTTATACTGTCGTGAGGGAGTAAGTTGTGCTCTACAGGAGGATCAATTTATTTGTAGAATTGATATTTTGTTTTATGCTTTTAAGTGTTAGAATTCCAGCGATAAGCTTCTTCGGGCATTATCTGAAATCTGCATGGTGTCTTAGGGCTAGTTTCTTGTTTTTCTAGAGCCCAGCTTATCCCCTTACCATAGTATGAACATCAAGGTTGGTTGTCTATGTATGTACCTTGGCTGCAGTTCCTTTTTAGTCTGACAAAAATGGAATTCCCATAAGGTTAACACGTAAAAGTTATCATATTTCTACACCCTTGTCAAGGAATAGGGGAACGTGTATAAACCAAGTTATTTACGCTATAGATGAGTACTAATTGCTTCCTTAGTCACACCTCAAATTTCAACCATCTTTGGTGTAAGTGAATATCAAAAACGTTTTTTGAGCTTATCCTTGAATACACTAATTTTTTATCATTTCCGCCATATCTCCTGTACATGAAATTGAATAATTGTTTTCCTTATTTATCATTACTAAGTTAGGGTACAATACATCAAAACTACAGCTGGTTACGATACCAGAAGGGTTAGATAATCGGGAAATAGTGATTGAGTCGATTCTCAAATACAAACCCTAGCTCTAACCAGTGTTTCCCTGCATTCATTCTATAATTATTCCAAAACAAAAACCGTATAATTGAAACTTGAGTTGGTAACTCCTGTTTGTTTGCTGGGACATACTACAGCATTTGCTTGAATATAGAGAGTGTGTGTTTTTGCGAAATGCAACGGTGACTTACAAGCTATTACTAAATATTACTCCGCCATGAGATCCAATGAATTCTCTAAAACTCGGTGTATATCATATCCTGGTGAGCAACCTAGCCATATACTAAATACAATGGGTCAAAAGTGGTATGTGCCACCCTGTACACAGTTAAGCTGGCAACCACAATGGGTATAAAGGAATCTTTCCCTTTCTATACACTTTTCTGGCACGGAATTAAATTCACTGATGGCACTCGGTCTATGTATAGTTAACCGTTGTAATTTCCGCTGTTTGAAAGCGTATTGTTTTCTGTTAGCCTTCTTGTCAACGTCAACTGATAAAAAGTTGAGGCTATTGAATTGGAAATAGGAACTTAAGCTCGTCGTACATTGTACACTCGTTAAAATAAATGAGGCCTCTTTTTTTTATGTCTTCACCCAATAATCCTCTTCTTTCTCGCTTGGTCGAGTTTTCCAGGGAAGAAGTATAGAGAAAGTCAACTGACAAATAAATATAACAAAAATATAAAACAGCCCTGAATTGTGTAATGATGTGAGATGAAGTCATAATGCTAAATACAATATCAATGGAGGACCATCGAATGAGGCTCAAGTGCGGAAAGGGACGCAACGTGGGAGTTGGTAAACACCAACGGTAAACATCCATAAGGTTTGGTAAACAGGTAAAGGACCAGCCCATGGTAAATATCCATTGTAAATGGTAAGCATCCTTGGAGAAAGTTGGTATAAACCCGTGCTAAATATCTATGGTGAAAGTTGGTAGAAGCTCGTGGTAAACATCCATTGTACATGGTAAACATCCTTGAAGGAAGTTAGTGGAAACCCGCGGTAAACATCCATTGAATATGGTACTTAAACATTTTTTAAGAAACTAGATAAAAACCCGTGGTAAACTTATATGACAAAATCTAAACATCCTTGGATAAAGTTGGTAAACACCGTTTGTCATTCTGGCTTTTTGGAAGAGAATAAAAAACTAGTCTAACTAGAATCATTGTAATTTTCACTGAGAGATGTTAATAACACTTAGTAGCTGAAATCAGTCAAAGTTCATTTAAAACGTGTTTACCTGGCGTGTTCGTTAACCAACATTCTTTATAGTGTTGTTATATTATTATTAGAATCAAGTATTTTGTAATGTTGTACTGTAACGCATCGTACTAAACAGAAATAGGCACAGAATCTTCGGTATATAACAAAACATGCTCATGCAATGAAAATACGTATATTCTTGCTTAAATGTTTCCTGAAAACTGTCCAATGCTTTAGAGTACTCCACCGGACAGATACGCTTTTAGGTGCCGGTGCACAATTACTTGACACGAAGTTACAACATTTTCAATTTGGGGGAAGTTTCGAAGCATCTTGTCTGTGAATTGCGTTGTATTAATATTCTTAAGTTCTTTTGATAAACCGTGCAGTGAAAAAATTCTGGCCTCTCCGTTTTCTTCCTCGTAGATAGACGCCATTGGTCCCAACGTATCATCTCGCTCTTCGAAAACTGCAGCTCGCCATTCTTGTAAGGTCACAAGTTCACACAAAATTCCAAGTTCCGCCAAATCATCCTTAAATGTGCTTGCGTTATATGTAGAGTTTACCATCAAGTTGTACATTCCATCCTCGGCATCGTCGCATAGAAATATGTGCGTGGCAACTGCTGCAGCTTGGTCTACGGCGATGAGTGGAATGCCGTTAAACTGTTCATTCGTGATCATACGCGTTCTAATGGATGCAAGAACAATGGACCAGAAATGATCATGTTCAACTGGCATATGTCCTGTTTGGCTGTTTCCTATAACAAATGGGAAACGGATCGTCTTAACACAGAGGCCTCTTTTACGCGCTTCAGCCAGGAGTTTTTCACCAACGAATTTTGACAATAGGTAACCCCATTTCAACTCCGGTGCCATAGCAGCCTCATCTGGAAATTCTTCAACTAAGTGCCCCGAGGATGAGACTTTTGTCGCAGCAAATAAAGTAGATGCGTGTAGAACAGACTTAGATTTGTGATGTGAAGCAAATTTAAGAATATTGACGAGTCCAAAGACGTTATGCGTCCTCATGTCATGCCGACTTCCGTCCGAGTATCCGTCCAAGTGATTAACCTTTGCTGCAGAGTTAAGAATTCCGTCAACTTGTAGCGCCAGCATTTCGTAGTTTTCTTCACTGAGACCAAGTTTGTCTTTTGTTACATCTCCAGCAATGGGTACGACTCTGTCCATGGTTGACATGGTTATCCTGTACTTATCCAATGTCTTTTGTAGGCGATGACGGGCATCTTCATCGGTGTTTGCACGAATTAAACAATATACAAATAGTCGACTTGTAGAATTGAGCATTTCAACTAAGCAGTGTACACCCAAGTGACCCGTGACACCGGTAAGCAAAACATGCGTGAATTCAGAAGGTTTCTTAGGTAAAGAAGACGTAAAACTTATTTCTGTAGGCAAAACCACGTCATCTAACAACAATTCTGAAAGAGACCGAGAACTTAACGGATCTTCTTCTATCATTGCCGCCAGATGTGTTGAGAGACTTCGTATTGTCCGATTTTCCTGTAAGGCGCTGACACTTAGGATTTTGTTTCCGAGGATTACCTGGAACCGGTTCTTCATCTCCATAGCCATTAAAGAGTCCACACCAAGTTCGGAAAAGTTTTGGTCAATATCAATTACTTCTCTTCTAGGAAGGTTGAGGGTGTCTTGTAAAATAGCCGCAATATACAATTGGATATTTTCCCGTCTCTCTTCTAAGCAAGATGATTCCTTGATTTTTTTAATCAGGTGTTCATACTTTTCAAGCGAGTCGTTGTCCAACACTTCTGAATTCATTTCATCCAAATATCGTCCATGAGCAAATATGCTTTTTACAACGTTCCAGTCACTCACTTCTGAAACAGTCACCTGATCTTCTTTTAGCGTCATTATTTTTTGTAGTGCCGCAACTCCTTGTGCCGGCGTGAACATTCTAAAACCGGATATTGCTTCAGCCGATGCTGCCATATGTGCAGCGGCACCTACATCGCTCCAACCACCTGGAAATTAGAACTTTTTAATATACATAGTATACAAAATTGGTGCAAAACTAATCGGTACTGATGGAGTTATGTGATATGTGATCCGAGAGCCCGTGTAGGTTGCATACTTTTGGGATCGCATACTGCAGCAACTTTTTTTTTTCTGCTCTTTTCAGCTATGCCCATGCAATTATGTATGTAAAGCATACATTCCATGTGCAAATTGCAAATTACATCGGCCGTTTAAATCAGTTTATATAAAAAAAATTATTAGATTTTCAAATTGACGCAAATGCAAATGGCAGTCTTTTTCATTGCATCTCAGAGTTGGATAAGTCTCCCTTTTTCAATTTTTGCGATTACATTCTCGCCATTCACATCCACAAATTAACATTTTACTATTGTATTAAAAACTGAAAGGACAACGACCAAACTGTCTAATTGAAAATAGAATGGGAAATGATGGCAGTCTTAAGTAAGAAACAAGACAGATCAGATTGGATACCTTGTTGATAAGGGTCTACCAATAATTCCAACCACTAATTTGAATATGACTTTATGAATACGAATACTAATATGAATGCTAAGCATAAAATAAGCATAAGCACTGGGCAGGCATAGCTGAGTAGAGAGTAGAGCAGAGAATAGAAACAAACCTGCATTCGGCAGCTTGGGACCAGAAAGGCGATTACATACACCAGGCTATTACATAGCACGACTGACTGGTATCTTGTGCCAAAGATACCAAGTTACATACACCTCAACTCCTACATAGAATTAAAATAAACTAGTGTTAAGCCCATGCTTCGCGTGGGTAGCTAGTTACAGTTTTAATATTAGGTTTGTATTTGTGTAGCAATAATTACTTTATAGTTGAAGACCGGACAGGAAATTATTTGAGTCAAACTCGAAATACTAACTAATAACTTATTACAAAAGTCAAACTTAGTTTCACATTTGTATTCATAAACTTGAATTTACCTATGCATCTATCCGATCAAGCTCCTATTACAAAACCACACACTAAACCCGTAAACTGAAATTAACCCGTATTGTCACATTTCAACCCAGATATCTCACTCGCAAAATCAAACCCTTCCTCATGAAGCAAACCCGCGTCATTCTCCACCCAAAGCCAAACCCGTACATGTCCAACCTAACCTGGTTATTACCCTGCTTAACCTCGATGAATACTTAAAACCCCAGCCCAGCCCAGATTCGTACATTATTCAAATGTTTGTGTTTTGAATATGGAGAGGAAGCGCATATGGCTGGTTCCTCTGTGATTGACGCGCACCATTTAGCGCTGTTGCTGGTGCAACAGGCAGCAATAGTAAATAGTACTACTTTGTTTTCACTTTAAAATTATCAACAAACTCATTCTTTCCCATTGTCGGCTCTGTCCAATTCACCTTGCATGTTTTTGTGTATGTTAAGAGGTGCCACATAGGTTAGAGGTTATTTTGATATCGACATGGACGTACACGCACGGACTCTGTCAGCGCACGTCGTTAATAATATAGCTATATGCTTCGAACCTTTTGTGGAGTTTCATTGCATGGATCAGTTTATACGATTTGACTGCTGCGCCTTGTTGGCTTCCTGTAATACCACTAAATACATGCTTCCGCTCTCCACCGTTAGCTGCGTTCGACCTTTATTCGTACATCAGTTCATATGCAATACACGTTTGAAATAAGCGCATCCGTGAGCGGGACGGACGGACAAACGGACGGACAGGATCATCCCATAAGACCTTTCTGGTCTAAAAAAAAGTTGCTGGAGTATGCGATCCCAAAAGTATGCGATCTAGACGGGCTCTCGGATCGCATACTCCATCAGTACCAACTAATCTCTAAAAGAACAATTTCTTTCACCGTATGAAAACCACATTTGAGTAAATGAGCTTTACCCCAGTTAATGCTGGTGGCTGGAAGTCCCATGGCGAGGCGGTAATGCGTCAGTGCGTCCAAAAACCTGTTAGCTCCAGAATGGTTGCACTGCCCAATGACTCCAAGGATGGCAGAAATCGAAGAGAACATTACAAAGAACTCCATGGGGTAGTCCAGAGTGAGATTGTGCAAGTACCAGCTCCCATTAACCTTAGGTTTCAAGACTTTCTGAATCGTGGCAGCCGTTTGATTAATAATGAAATTATCAGACAGTACACCTGCTGCATGCATAATGCCCCTTAACTGCGGCAGTTGCAATTGTTTTATATGATCCAGTAAAGCCTTGCAGTCCGTGTATTCTCCAACGTCTCCTTGCATGACAACGACGTGGAAATCTTCTCTGTTCCATTGGTTGATCAGGCGCTGAACAATTGGGCTGGGTGGCTTTCGTCCCCACAAAACTATCGTTTTCGCTCCCATCGTCAGCATCCATTTGGCAACTTCAACTCCAATGCCACCCAAACCTCCCGTAATTAAATACGAACTCTTGTCATTGAAGAGTTCAGTTTTGTGCTCTAATTTCCCAGATTCAGAAAAAGTGCACTTGGGAATTTGAACCACAACTTTTCCGATATGCATGGCTTTCTGGAAGTAGTAAAAGGCTTCACGAACTTGCGAGAGCTGGAAAACCACGCTAGGAAGACCTTTGTATATTCCATTGTTAATGTAATCTTGAATGCTAGACATCGGATTCTCACTGTCATCGGAAGTCAGTTTTGCAAGTTCGTTCTTGCCAGCCAAGTCTACAACAGTGTACTTGACGTCAGGCCGCAGAGCTTTCACGTCTTCGTTCTGCCAAATATTTATTTTTGCAATTTCGATAAAACGAGCTCCCTTGCTGCACACATTCAACGAAGTTTCCTTGAAGTTTGGGCCAGTGAGGGAGTTTAGCACAACCGTCACCCCAAGTCCATTTGTGTCTCGCTCAATTTCTGCTCCAAAGCTCGTATCTCTCGAGTGATAAACATTTTTTATTCCCAGAGCTCGCAAGTACGCACGTTTTCTCTTGCTTCCTGCGGTGGCAAATATTTCTGCTCCTAACTTGTTGACGACTTGAATTGCAGCCAACCCTACGCCTCCAGTGGCCACGTGGATTAGAACTCGGTCAGCGGCAGTCAGCCGAGCCACATTGATGAGACATACTTGAGCCGTAGTAAAGGCACATGGGATCGTGGAAGCTTCCACGAACGTCATGTTCTCAGGCAGGTTCATCAAGGCCGTCTCACTTATAATTGTGTGACTTCCGAGTGCTCCGTCATTAGTCATGCCAAACACTTGGTCGCCAACTTGAAAACGCGTCACCTTTGGTCCGACTGCTACTACAACTCCTGCAACATCCAGTCCAACGGCATCAAGTGTGCCCAATGTATTGTCATCTGGCAGTTTGAAGCCTTCAGGTTTTAGAACCATGAAAATATCTCGAAAATTAAGTGCACACGCCCGGACTTCAAGCTCCACGAAATCGTCGTGAATTTTAGTGCTGGCCCTTGGACCAATTTCGATGTCAGCGAATGCTCCGCTATCGGGGTTGATAAACTTGAATCTGTCCGTACACGGGAGCTGAACTGGAAGTGGTTGTTGTTCCAGATAAGCGAGTCGGAGTGCAAAAGTCCGGTTATTCCTGAATGCTGTGAATTGCTCCCTATTAGTATTCCAGAGCAAACTCAAAATTTGCTCGGTTTCGACATAGGTGACAGTGTGGTCCAGGTCAATTAGTGAAATATTTACATTCGGATTTTCGTTCCCAAACACCTTCATCATTCCCCAAGCAGTAGCTCCATTCGGATTGCCAGGCTCTGAATCCCCAATGTTGTATATTCCTCTCGTAATTAATACAATTTTTGGAATTGTCTTAAAAGAGTTCGTAAATGAAGCATATCCCTTCAGGATGTTCAATAGTGGAGTTGTAATACGATCTTGAATTTGAATTATGTCTTCTTTCTTGAATTGAGTGCAGAAGTAAATGATGCCTTCCACCTTTTCATTACCAATCGAGCAGAGATTCAGATAGCACTCTGGATCGGCATTCATGCTAGCTCGTACCTTAGATATGTCTAGGGCTTCTGCTTTACGGCCATTACGTTCCAGCCCACTGGCGACCAAGTTGCTCAGCTCACTGTCGTCGTTGAACAGCAACCATTTTGTCTGTGATCGAACGCATACAGTTGAAACACATTCTGATGTGTTTTGTGCCACTAAGGCTCCCATGAAAACACCTGGCGATGAACAGACATTGGCGAAACCGGATTGATTCAAGAGTAGGGCCCATTCCTCTTCACTGGCAAGAGCCGTCAGTTTGGAATTTAGTCGAAAGTCCTTAAATCTCCACCACCCGTCCAGCATGCCAAATACCAGCAAATGAGATGTCATGGCTACAAAACCTTCGCCAAGAATGAGCAAACCTTTCACTTTCAATACCTTCTTTAAGTTCCTGAGTGACTGGGCAAGATCGACAGTTGCATGGATTACTTGTGCTCCGATAATAACATCGAATTCGGCTGGCGAGAATCCTTGTGACAAGGGATCTTCTTCAATGTTGAACAGTTGATAATTCATTTCCGAACCGCTGCCCAACTTCTTCCTGGCATCGTTAAGGAAAACGTGGGAGATGTCCGTGAACGTGTAATGGAATGGAATTCTCAAGTCTCTCAGAAGCTCAATACATTGAATAGCCGTGCTCCCTGAACCAGCTCCAATCTCAAGGATCCGAATAACTCCATCCTTTGAAGAAGAGTTGATGTAGTTTGCGAGGCTTTCAGTCAGAAATGCTTTCACCAAAGTGTTCTGATGAGCATAGAGTATCGATTGTGTGTAATATGTTTTAATATGATAATCTTCCGTATCTTCTGGAAAGAAGGCCGCTATCGGTGTCATCTTGCCTTGTAGAATGAGGGGAAGACAACTGGAATACCTATCCGCGAACTTCATATCGGCATTTAATAAATTTGTTCCAGCGGCACGGTCCATTAATTGTGCTAGTGTGATTTTACAATCCTGGCCAGAAGGAAGCGACTGAACTACTCTGGTTTCACCTTCTTTTTCTATCAAATAGCCTCGAGCCTCCAGTTCAGCAAAATAGACTCTGATTATTCCTTTATTCAAAGTACTAGGTAGTAGGTTTTCCCAGGACTCTTCCAATAAAATGTCTCCAACCGCTGGCCAAGGCCAACTACATTCCTGTATAGCTGCCAGGAACGAAAAAAACGTGCTGTTATTTAGAACATCCACCATGTCAATAACTTCCTCGTGAGTTGCGACGCCTTTAATTTGGTCCTTATGTTCTGCCACATGGGCCGAACTTAAAGAAGGAACGATCAATTTAGAAATATCAACACGAGAACTCGTTTTTCCAAGAACCGGCAGCCATCTGTCAACCATGAAGTCTGGCATTTCCAATGAATCTGCTCTGATTGCCCTTACAACCGCAGCGGTAGTTGTTTGGAGTAGTTCAAGTCCCTCCATGATTCCAAGTAGCACTCCTTCGGAATTGTACAAGGTGACGTTCCCGTTTTCCCCGAAACTGTGCGCATACACAGTTGAGGTTGGAACTCGAGAGAGCCAGGTAAACTTTCGAATGCTTATCGGCAAGTAAAGAGCTTTCTTGGGAGACTGAGTATTCATGGTCTGCCTAAAATATTCGCGCAGAGCCGAAGTTTGTATCATGGCATCGAGGACGATGGGATGGCAAATGTATAACTCATGCTGGGCGGGTAAGTGGATTTCCGTCAACAGATCGGTTGGGCCTTCCCAAGCAGTGACAATGCTTTGGAAATTTGGACCGAACTGAATCCCACTATCCGCAATGAGCTTGTAGCTGCTCTCCATTGACTCTCGCTGGTTAAGTCTTGCCTTCATTGATTTCAAGTCCACCATATCAGCACCCGTAATGCTTGAGCTTGGGACAAACACAGCTTGCGCATGTCTTTTCCATTTGTCAAAATGATTTTCCATTTTCCGGTTAAGAGAAAATCTATATTTTAGTGTATCTTTCACTGAAGCTTGACCTTCGGAGCTGACTAGTGTTTGAATCTGACAATTCTTCTCCAATGGCAAAGCGGCTTCTACAACTAGGTTTTCAATTGTAATTGGGAATTTATTCTGGGATCCTCCTTGAAGTACTTCTCGGCTCGCAGCCATAAACGATTCAAGCATAGCGGCTACTGGCACGATCACGTAGCCAGCTACTTTGTGGTCTTCCATGTATTCCAATTCGTTGATGCGATATGTTTGAGAGAAAACAAGATCCGGCAAGGGAGACAGAAACTGACGTCCCAGCAGCGGATGGAGCAAAGGCGTCAGCTCATCTTCTGCAGACAAATTTTGAGCAAACCAAAATTTCTGACGTTGAAAAGGGTAGAACGGAAGACTAACTCGCTTCTGACGAACTCCATACACGGATGTCCAGTCGAAATCCACACCTGACACATAGAGCTTGGTTATTGCGGTTTTAAAGGAAGTAGAAGCCTCGTCCTTTTTTCGCAGAGAAGGTATGTACGTTCCAGAATTCGTGTTGTCATCGACGCTTGCCATGGTGAGTCCCAGAAGAATCGGCTGGGATCCAATTTCAACAAGAGTCTTGCACTCGGTCCAAACAAGACGGATTGCATCAAAGAATCGGACTGTATCTCGCAGATGTCGCTGCCAATAATGACTTCCGAATTCCATGGCATCCATTGCCTTTGCCAAGGTTCCGGAAACAAAAACACAGTGTGATGGTGCTCCTACTTCAATGGTTTCCGCTACTTTGCCAAATTCGACAAGCACAGATTCCATATCTCTGGAGTGGAATGCGTGGGTGGCTGAAATGCTTACCGACTGCACTTTGTTGTTGAGACAGAATAGTTCAAAATTTTTCACAGATTCTGGGTTACCCGATATGACGACTTCTTCAAGAGAATTTACCGCGGCAATATCTATCCACGACTCCTGTCCATGTTCTTTTATGAACACTTGAATGAGTTCGCAGACTTTTGCTTCAGAAGCCCTAATCGCGGACATGCTTCCCTTGGACAAACTATTGACCAATTTACTCCGTGCTACCACCAACTTCATTGCACCTTCCAATGTTAAAATTCCTGCACAAACGGATGCTGCAAACTCGCCAACACTATGACCCAGCACATAATCAGGTTTAATTCCATAGAAACTCCAGAGCTGATGCAGGCAGTATTGTACGCAGAAAATGGCGGGCTGACAATACAAAGTTTGGTTTAGCAGACTCTCGTCATTCCAAAGAACATCTTCCAGATTCTTGTTCAAGCTTTTCTGAAACAAGTTACTGCAATCGTACAGTGCCTTTCGAAATTCAGGGAACGCTTCCGCAAGTCCCTTGGCCATCCCAGTATACTGCGACCCTTGACCAGTGAACAAAAATGCAACTTTTCTCTTCAAGGTCGAGGCTTTTCCTCGAGCATAATTTCCATTTTCAAGTCGAGACAGGAGTTCAGCTGCGTCTAAGGCTACCACAGCCATTCGGTGTTGTAAATGAGCTCTGCCTGTGTTGGCGCTGTACGCAATGTCGCTCAGATGTAACTCCTTAGTGTTGTCCTTAAGGTAGTTAATGTACTTTTGGCACAGTTCAACTAGTGCCGGTTCAGACTTAGCCGAAATTGTCAAAATCTCTTCCCTATTAACGGACTCTACCTGTCGCTTTTTAAGTTTAGGTGGTTCCTGAAGAATGGCATGAGCATTGGTTGCACTCATGCTGAACGAGCTGATGGCCGAAAGCTTCTTTGGGGCGTTCCATGGCGTAAGTTTCATTGGAATTTGGGCTGGAATAAGCGACAAGTTGATTTTGGGATTGAGGGTCTTGAGATTGAGATGCGGTGGAATAGCCCCGTGTTCCATGCAAAGTATCACCTTGATTAAACTTGCAATTCCAGCTGCAGCTTCACAATGTCCAATGTTGGTTTTTACGGATCCGACAAGCAAGGGTGTTGTTCGATTTTCTGAGTAGGCCTGACTTACCGCATACATCTCAATTGGATCTCCTGCAATCATCCGAAATCGGATATAATTTGAGTTTTGAATAATACTATTTGGTTACGTAAATTGTACCTATCCAATAATATATTTGATAATTTCAAAATTATATAATTCAGTAAACCAATTGCATGGTTGGACTTAAGTAAGACCAGGGCCGGTGGCAAGATACTTGTATATTGAAAATGCTGTATCTTTAAATCAGTGTTGGTCTTTTCCCCACCCCACCGAGAAAACCCCACCCCACTGGGGTTTATGGGGAAAAGTGGGGTTTTTGG
>JAQFXY010000897.1:0-15199 GCA_034693865.1 Ceratophysella sigillata | reverse complement strand
TTCGGTTGCGGGGGTTATTGTTGCGGGGATTATTGTTGCGGGGTTTATTGTCGCGGGGTTTATCACCGGCTACGGTCAAGATTACTTGAAAATTGTTATCAATTACAAAGTACAAGATTATACAGCTATAGATCGCAAGTCAGGTCACGATTACCTAAAACTATTATATTTCTTTTTATTGATGTGAATATGGAAAATAAAATAGTAAAGTGTTTCAGGTTGTTCATGTGTAATTCGTAATGTAAAAGTATTCTAGTTACGCCGATTACAGATTACAGAATACACATAACAATTTCTGTGTAGTCCATATATGATATATGATATGTAGTCCATATATATATGATTACATGACACATCTGACATCTGTGTAATTGTAATCTGACAATCGATTACAATTATTCGGTGTTCGTTTATATCTCTTGTAGAGAATGCGCCATAAATTACAGTACCGTAATTCGTTATTTCCAATTATATGTTACACGTGTGCATTACAACATAATATAAGGTTTGATAGCTGTTAACATGGATCATGGACATGTATCGAAATGAATGGTGAAAGTGAAACTCCAGCAAAAGGAGGAAACACACGAGAGAGAGTGAAAGAATTACGGCGGCGCTCTACGAGAAGACATGGACACTCCAGCCAAGTGAATACGGACCTCGTCTTTGACAACAGCATCAGCATAGCAACGTCAACGTCACTCAGAAAAGACTCAGGACTCAGAAAAGGATTGCTTGGAATAACATGAGTTGTCTGGTATTAAAACTCATAGGTCGCTCCGAAATTTACTGCTAGGATCCGGTTTTGCTAGCAGTGAATCATGGAATCAAGTGCTTCTGGATCCGGATCAGGAACACCCGGTTAGCAATTATTTATTCATAGATACCAATACATGCTGTACTTTGTTGTTTCGTTACAATAATTGCAGGAGAATCATAGTTATCAATTATAGCGGTATTAAGCCAAACATATTCTTTCGATCTGACGGTAGTGTACATAGAATGTACTGTAGGAGGCGTGCTGCATACATTGCAAATATGAGATATGACACCTGTTGCCCATTGCCCATCTTTGTTCCAATTTCCAGTGGTGTATTAATGCATGTAAAACGCGTAATTTCAGATTAATTCGGAGACGCGAATTCGATTAGATTATAAAATTAGTGGATAGAGACACTCGTGCAATATTGTTTACCAACTATTACAAATATTTATGTTTCAGAAATTCCAGTCCAGCCCTTAGAATTCACATACATATAGTTTCCTTTTGCCAATTTTTCGGATTTTCTTTGAGGTCGAGGTCGGCGATCGCTGAGATACCAGGTCAGGAAAATGGACGCTACGTCTCTGGGCAAGAACTAATTTTAGAAATCAGGTTCTCCATAGATTTTCAGTGCAGTACAAATTAAAATAAACTTAGACGTTGATATACATGTAATTTAATACTAACACCGAGAGTATAAACATTGTAGCCTTTGAAATGCAAGGTTAAAGTCCGAAACCTTACGCAACACATAAAAAGAAAAAGTATCGGCGTCTTGACGCTTCGAATCGCAATTGAAACTTGGACTTCAAAAACTGTAATGTTTCTGACATCGATAATATTTTACACACCTTGGTATTCCGTAGCTTTAATGTTTGATTAAAATTGTACAACCGCTTTGAATAATTGTTATGTACACCTACCTAGCCATCAATTGGGCGGAGATGTCAGAGGAAGATATCGACAGAGAACTGGCAGCCGCCTCGGCAATGGAAATTCCTGAAGAACCCATGGGAGACGATACCGTTGCAGAAGCCACGGTCAAAAAGTCTCGAAAACGTGGCAAAAAGGTTAAGAACCCTCCGTTGTCCATGTCACAGGAAGAACTGGATGCTGAACGTCTCGCTACGGATCCGATCCTCTTGGCATTCCGTCAGGGAATCGAGGCTTGCAAACAGACCTGCATTGATATTCTACCTACGTGTCCAACAGGTATGCACCACAATTAAATAAATTAGAATTATCTGAGAATTCGTGCGTGGATAAGTTCCCTGCCAAAACATTCATGTCACAATTTCTTTCCTTTCTTTCTTGAAAATTTTCCTTTTGTACCTTTGAGCTGAGGCTGTAAGCTGCCTTAAAACTACATTCAGCTAGGTTAGGTTTGATACAGTACGATTGGATTGAATTTCGAATAGTAAATTCAGGATTAGATCTGCCACAATCATTTAATTAGGACAAACGTTTGCTGGAATTTTTTACGATGGGGCATTTTCGCAGGTGACTTTATGGCATGGAAATAATTCGTATAACCAAAATTACCACGTTGTCGACACGAAGAACTTCAAACTTTTATTTATGGTTCGCATAATCTCTAGATCTGGATCGAGAGGAAGTGGTAGAACGAGTGAAGAAGGTCATGAGGAATATGATTCGTCATGAAATGAAGTATTTGCGGAGTTATGACATTGTTAATGAAGTTGCGGAGGAAATTAGAGTTGAAGAGGCACAAACGGATGAAGAAGTTTTGGCTAATTGTGATAAACTGGAACTGGTAAAAAAATAGCTTAAATCTCATTTTCGGCTCGCACTTGCTGAAGTTTCAATATTTTCTAGGTCTCAAAAGAGAGGATAGCTGTTTACGAAGCAACGTTGACGCCGGAGGTTTTAGAAGCCCAAGAACCATTCCAGGTCATTCTCAAAGAAATTGCAGATGACGCAATTATTAGAGCGAGTGGAAGTAGTAAGCTAATCATTCTAAGTTGAATTGCCGTATTTCTCAATTTTTAAGTCCATCACTAGAACGTCAATATTTTCATTACACATAATAGGAAGACATAAATTCGTTCCAAAGGCTGTCAATTTAGCTAGTCTCAATCTGTTCGAAGACGACGATGAGGATTTCTTCTATCAGCCGCCCGAGGAAATCTTTCCAACAGTGGATCCAATTACTAAGCTAATATTGACGGATCCTGTTCGGAATAAATTCTGCAAGCATATTTATGGTAAAGCGGCGATGCTGGAACTAATTGCTAATAACCACAAGTTCAGGTAATGCAGTTACACTGTATGCTGTATGTATGCTCAGTATTTCAGTATTTTTCTAGTACCTATCCCTAACATTGAATAATTCAATGCAGATGTCCGATTGCTGGATGCAGTAATGAAAAATTCGTGAAAAAGTCACATTTGAAGCATGAGGCTGAGCTGACACTGAGATACTCACTGGATGAACCAGCAGAACCCGAACCGGAACCTGAGCTAGAAGGGGCTGTCGGTGGTTCTGGCGAAGAACCAGCCATGTCGAAGAGCAAGAAAAGACGCAACCGACAGCGCAAAGGAAAGAATTCAGCACAAGCACAAGAATAGGAAAATTCTACAAACTTCGATTTTATTTTAGTACCAGAATTCGAGTCAATCATTCTCTACTACGCGAGTTTTTCTAATTTTGTAAAATACTATTTTGGCACGAGAATAGAATTGTAGTCGTAGTCGAGCCGTAGTGGAATTAATATATTCATCATTATCTTGATGTTAAGCTAAGTCATTGTAACGGAACCATAGTCAATTAATCTATGCATTTCTTATGGCCTTTTGCATTTATATTTTGTTAAATCGGTCACTGTATCGAAATATTATTTTTATGCAGTCTAAGTCAGCAAAATATTAGAATTGTCATGAGTTTAGCTGTTAGACATTGGGCTAAATTCCCATGCCATCATAACACAACACTTTACAGTGCTATTTTTGAATACTTTGTAAATGATAAAACCTGAAGAAATTAGCAACCAATGGACAAGAAGGATACGTGTATATTGAAAAGTCTAGGACGATTGGAACCACCTACAAGTATACTATTATTTTCAATATTCTATTTTACTAAAGACGATGTTTATTTTATGTATACCTTAATTATGTAAATTTAGGTGTTAGAATTAGGTAAACGTAGTTTGTGTCTCCAATGTTCCTGTCGTTAGTAAACATCTCAAATGCAGAGTTGGGTCATCAATCCAAAATTTAAGCGAAATTCGAGAATTTGTAGAACTAGTCACATCGAGTTGTTCAGCTAAATCCTTTTTGATCACTGACGTATTAACATGCATGGATTCAATGAGATAGCTCACACAGTGCGAATATAACAAATAACCTGCGTAGTGTCAATTACAGGCCAACTCGCTGTGAGAAACTCCGCACTTTTCCTAAATGTAATACTTAGTTTTCTAGACATTTGGTTGCATTAAGGAATTGAGTCCAGGCGTAATCCAGAAAGTAAATGTGGAATACCAAATTAAGCTGTATTAGATCCCGACTCAGAGCAGCCGAGAACTCAGGAAAGCCCTTTGACATTCATCACGTGTACTATTTTGCGTTGGCGTGCGTCATTTCATTATAGGTACGGAGAACAGCTGGTTGACTGACGTGAGCCTTATGAGTTGAATAATACAATCTGGTTCTCCATAATTTCATATTTAAAATTCTAATATTCTTCTATGCAGAATCGAAGCCGATTTAGACGGAGGATGATTGAGAACTGAGAACTCTTCTGAAACTAATATTATGTAAAGCTCGAAGCCCAATTTTTAAGCAGGCTAGGTCTAGGGCAGGCTGATTTGCTGAAAATATGTATTTAGATTGCATATTATACATATAAATGAATATTTTATTGTCTAATAATGGTAGTGAGAGGGCATAGGTTCCAGCTTGCAACACGTAATACAGTCCGGATGTCACTCAATACTCAGAATGTGTAGCATGTGTAATCTGCAACCTTTAATCATGCAGCACACTTGGAGAACGGAATTTGCTTATCTTTATCCATACAAAAAGTGCTAATTCTATTCCATCTGATACTTCTCACGTCACGTATTTCCGCCTCAGAGCTCCACACACACGTATTGCAAACATTCACATGACTTAAATAATTCTGTTGTGTACGCATTCCGCATATATCTATCTATTGTACATCTATCGGAGGATTTTTGTTCGTCTCCGGATTGGTTCTGCTGATTTATTCTGGTAAATTTGTGACAAAAACCTTTGTAGCAATAGAGAGTGAGTGGGATAACCGAGATTCCTAAATAACTTAAAACGAAATGTGTAGATTCAAATAGTAAATGTGAATGCAATCATCGTTTGAGTCAAGCACAATCTGATAACGGATAGTCAATCCACAACTCACTAACTTCACCAATAGCGAGCTTATGTATTTTGTGATGTATATTTATGTGTGGACATTGGACATTGGTCTTTCTTTCTGACATTACAGCTACACTGATCAGATCAGTGCTTGGCGCTGATCCGTGGGCTAGCTAATAGTTTATGTCGGACCAAATAGCGAATATCTCCTTCGACTGAATTCAATTAATTCAGTAATGAGTCCACGCACAAACATGCAGAGCGAGTGTCCAAGTGACATTTAATCGTATTATTTCATCTCATGTATCATGCTTTCTACTGCCATAAATGTTTTCCAAATCCGGTTATCTATAGCCGTCAATAAGCTTCATTCATAATACATTGCTCATAAAGTTTTATCTAGAAACATGGCAGCCAGAAGGTAGCTTAGAAAAAGATGAAACAAAAGTTTGAAATTAGACCAACTAAAAGGAATTGGCGACGTAGTTATGGAAGTGCGTGTGTGTTATTAGGAACTATTTACTATCTCCTCCTTCTACTGATAAGTAAAAGTCTCTGTAATTTCATTTCGTTCCATTTACCAGCGCTAATTGACACAGATAAGAAACGAGACAAGTTCACGTGGATTCGTGTTTATGGCTGAAGTAAGGCAGAGCTTGTGGCCGGCACCCTCCCATGTAATCACACTGCATGTGCAATGTCTTGAGAGGCGGGCGTTTTTCATAACCTAACGTTGGAAAAAACTGGCAGGGTCTGTCTATTACCCAATGAGATCATATATGATCTCATTGCTATTACCTCAACTATATTTTAGTACAATTTGGTTTGCCTTGCCATGCCTTTGTCTAACCGAGTGAAGGAGAGGCCTTATTTTTTAAGCAAATATTTCAAACACAGGGCTCTTTTAGAAGAGAAATGCACTCCGAGGCCTCTTGTACAGGGACCCTTAAAAAGAGATGGGAAATGGGAACGAGTGTAATGATTTGAGAATTGAGAACGGATCCTAGAGCCCTTGAATTGCATTGCTAGGGGGTTTCACGTGAGGCCTTTGCTTTTGTTATATGCAATGTGGCATGCCACTTTGTTCTCAGGTGAAAGTCGGAAGGCGATAGATGAAACAATGTATTAGTATTTCGTTTTTGTTTGAAAAATTTCAAGGAACATGCAAACTTGTATAGTAAATTACAAGGGCTGTTGATTTACTGGACAACTCACACAATTTGCTTGCATCCTGATGCTTTATCTTAGCTTATCTTATGCCAAACTTCGTCATAATAATAAAAAATAGAATTCAAGGTTGTAGACGCTACTGGAAACTGGAAGAAGAGCTCAAAGCTCGATCAATTAAGGCTGGAATTTGTTTATTTATTTCATAATTTGAACATTGTTTTCTATATAATAAATTATTTGGTCTAGCTACATTCCAAGGACTATATTATTGGTCTCACACGTTGGCCTGGAATACTCTAGACACAAAAGATTACAGAGATGCGACATGATAGATATTTGTATCTCAGGCCGGAAGTTCAGCGCGCTGCATTTGGTATGTTCTCCATACCGCGAGTACAACCGAATATGCAATATAAACTAGGTACATGAAACATGACGAAATGCAAATTATGCGGAATGCAGTGTTGGCTCAATGGTAAATGTTTCTAGTCGGAGAAACGGAAAAAATAAAACTTTAAGAATGTATTATAAGAATCTTAATGGCTGAGTCAGGTCTGAAGTCCGTGATGTTGAAAATTAATTTATAAAACCCAATTTCTGAGCACAATTAATGTATAACATCCATTTGTTTTATTTGCAAGCTTCCAAAAACCGACAGTTAAGGCGTCTGTATTTTTTCTGTTGAAGTCTTGGTAGAATGTTGAATGTTTCGAATTGAATTCCCAACTCTCCGCGGAAACCGGGCCAGCACATAACAAAATCTCCAAATCAGCCAAAAAGCGTCACTTTGGTGAAAGATATCAACAGGATTCGTGGTTTGTTCTTCTGACCTACAACAGCACCGATTTAGTTTTTAGTGAATAAGCGCATAGTTTCTTTGCCTTAGGATTTCTTTAATGCATGGAAGTGGTGCATAGTATATGTTGTATGTATATGAAGACTTTGGGCCTACGGCGAGCTAAATTTATTGTAATTTGTAAATAATAATCGATACTACGTCTGAGCCGCCACACTGATGCCTTTCACTTGGAGAAAGTTTCAACATACGCGACGGAATGCTACGATATATCTATACATACAAGGCACCATACGGTACTAAGACTTGCTGATTAAAGCTGCAGAGTGTATACACTGACTTTGGTTTGATGGAAGTTGCATTCTTTACATAATTTATAGGTTCAACCAGGTGTGTATTGATGGATACATCAGTCGCGTGCATTATGTGAGTAAGACGGAAATATGCATTCAAAGGAAAATGTTTACATATCCGTAATCCGTACAATTTCAGTTTGTGAATACTTTCGACGCTAGGCCCCGTTGAAGTAAATGGAAAATCATATTAGATACATGTTAATTGCCGGCACAAGGTATATGAACTCTGCTAATCAATAGAGAATGTTACAATTTATACTATGTACCAATATATTCCGTTTCAAAAATTGTGAACTGAGCTATTTAAATATTACAGAATGCTTGAATATATAGGTACCTATGCGATTCGCCTAGAGGGATAGGAACCAGAAAATTGTAACTACATTTTTTATAATTTATAACATACTAAAATTCTATCGATTTCAGATTCAGATCCAATTTACGCCTCCCATACGTTAAACAATGCAAAGTTCGAGTCAATATTAAACTCCAGCATGCAATATAAATACGATGAAAGTATTAACCCTGCAAACGTGTACATTTACCATATCGGAATCTGATCCTAAAATAGTTCAATATTTATTTTAAGGTATAAAAATATATTTTTTGAACTACCGATAGACCATTTAATAAGCTCCTATATCTTACTAAAAATGTTAAATTTCACCCTAAATTAGTCTTACGACATAAACCCCATATACGCTAAAGACTTGTGAACCTCTTGCTTTCCTCTTGTGTCGGAAAACGAGTTGTTTGCATAGTGTCTTAATCAACTCATTGGAAATCGGAAACGTACAAGCTACACGTTGCCAATTCCAATTGCAGTCATGTAACCAATGCATCTATTTAGTAGTTTTATTACAAATGTAGATGACAATTGGTGTATCCTGAATGCTAATGGGTTCACGGGACACTCTAGGCTTCGAGTTCAGCAGGTCTGGATCGCCAATTTCAGAAGAGCTTCTACTACGTGGATTCTGTTCGGAAATCATTGCATCTATCAGAAGATTGCTCAGATTTACGAGCCAGTGTGGCGGCGTGGTGATGAATGAAACATCACGCCTGTTTTTAGCCTACCTTCGGAACATGTCCGGCCGTATCCCTTCAATACTACAACTATATCCCTCCTCCAAATTTGCTATTTTCCCTGTTTTATTTTATTATCGGGAAGGTTTTCAGGATATTCGATGCTGAATAATGAAACCGTCTTGTTTTACGCACGTCTATAAAATTGCATTCAAGCCTCGAAAAGAAAGTTATGAAATCTCTACGTTTCCTGGCAGTAAAAAGGGACTCTAAAAACCACGTAAAAACCCACGAAACGAATATTGTAGCAGCATTCGTAGCTTATAACGGTGGCACTGTCACGTCTATCAATCTCTGTACATGTATTGTGTCCAGATTTGAAGTTTAGCAAACAACCCTACGCTTCAAGGTGAAAGACAGTCTGTCGATTAAGCAACTGAAGCATGAATGAATATTGAACTTCAACGTGTTTCTAACCCATAACAAGTAAAGTACAGCCATAATAATTCGGCCCTGGATGACTTCAGTCGGTTAGCTTTGGCTAAAATCCTTGGTTCCGTGCTTTGCACTGATTTGTGGGTTGCTAACTAGTTTTAAGTTAGTCCTGTATCACAAGCAGAGGCTACCTTAGATTTCGTTTGAGTAAACGCACAAGTAGACCCAAAATTCGAACTGCCTGTCAATTACTGACTAATAGCCTAATTACTCCACTGCATCTCAGCCTGAGCCGGCCTGAAGGGAGCAACAGATAGAGACATGAGCCCCACTTGTTGTTCCTAACTACTGAAAGTCTCCAATCCCTAATCCCAGCCTAATCCCCCAGAAAGAGTAAAATGGAAGAAGAAGCTGGAACTTGTAGCTTGAGCCAAAAAATAGGGAAGACATGGGGAAATCTCTCTTACAGTCTGGAGCACGTAGGCCGTCGTAGGAGCGGACGGGGTTTCATCTGAAAGTTTGATTAAATTAATAATCCATATGGCTTATCATTCTCCTCCAGTGAAATTAATTTTGGGGACTCAATACTCAATCCTTTGACGGAGCAGGTTGACTCAAGCAACAAGCAACTCGTTCTGTTTGCAAGGGGATGATGGATGGATAAAGGGAAGCGGAGCATTGAGCACAACAGATCTCAACTCCGTCACCACCGCCCTTATCTTTCCCTGCTGAGGAAAATACATTAGACCACGTTCCGACCTACTACCTACGCACGGAGCTTTAAGCACCATTCCGCCCTGCCTCAAGTCCATGGGGTAGTTGGAATGGATGGGACGTATTCCGTTCAGGCCAGGCGGAGCGGAGAAAGTTCTCGGAGAAAACAACGAACTGGCCCCAAACCCCCCGCTTTCAGCAAGCTTGACTCTGGCGGCTCGAGACTGCGATTATAGCGATACTGAGTGACTAGAAGGTCACTTCGAAATATTATTAGTGTGTACAGGCAGTTGTCCCGTAAGGAGAAAGTCTTTAATGTTAGTCAACCTTTGATCTGTGACTTTTTCGAAAAAGAAACCGACAAATTTTTCTAATAGTTAACGAGATAAGCAAATTCAGTACAAGCAATTTTAATGCAGAATGTCAGGTTCAGAGCTCACAGTTTACGTTCATAGTACTTGAATAAAACACCAAGGAAAATTATTTACTTTTTAATGAAATTCAGGTTGTAATATAGACTGAAACTTATATTTTCGCGTTCAAATCGCCGCCTGTAGCACAGAGTTTAATTATTGGATTTTATATTGTTAATTTTAACTTAAATAGGTTCCGGAAAATCTCTTCAGCTTTTTTAAACCAAACATAACCCAAATTAATCAAACACAACCCCGGTTTTTTTGGAAAAGTCCTCATTAAAAGAGAAAGCATTTGATAGGCGACTCCGGAGGGGACAAGCCGTATTTCTTACTTTCACTCAAATTGTCTTCAAAGTGAAAATGAAACGCTTATAAACAAACATACAGGCACTAACGATGCACAAATGAAGTTTCTTTTAAAAAATAGATTGTAACTGCGATTTAGGGTTTCAGAATATTCACAGTAGTAAGATCAAAATTTCATGTTAGAATGCATAAGGTTCACTATTGCTTTTGTGACACATGACAAAGAATTACCGCTGAAGTAGTTTCGGAGCTTCATACATTCGAACGTTAGCAGTCATGAAGGATTTCAGCAATCCTAAGTATATTTTCCCTGAATGAAAATGTATGCTTGGATAGGTTGCGGTGGATATGATAGCATGGAAGTGTTATGGATGGAGAGAAGAGTCAAATCTGACTTTTTTGTCCGACTGTTCTCATATTTGGAAATAATCCATGAGTCGAGCTTCAGATCATTTGCGTTTATTTATAATAAGTGCTTTATTAACATAATATCTATGTCTGTGCTATTAAATAATTCAATATGACGGAATTATATAGTTTTACATAGAAGGAAGCCTTATGTAATGTTGTTTAAGGGTCCGCCCTTATACTGTATTTTTCTTTACATGGATGGAACACTGATAAATTCAGTACCGCGATAATAGAATCATGCAGAGCGGAACAAGCTATGTTCTTAAAATGAGATTCACAGTAGCTGCTTTTCGCTATATATAAGTACACATATAATTAATTCTTATAATCAATTCTACAATGTTAACATTTCCAGTTATGCTGAAAACTTCGGTGATTTAGAACAATAGTGATCGGTCCAAATGGCAAAAGTTGGATCAGCAAAATCCCTATTTACCCCATTGGCAAGAGTTTGTTTAATATTTTAGGAATTTGTTTCTCGAATTTTTGCCATTTGTCGATGCCAGTGCGGTAAATTATCTGCTAAAAATGTGAGCTGTTCTTCCGCGTTTGAAACCAAAGAATCACATATCGGTATTTTCGTTTTGCAATTAATAAAAAGCCCGGCAAGAAAATTCATCAATTAAGATTTTCACTCGAATTTCAAAAATATTGACATTATAACTTTCCCACTAATACTGTGCTTTAATATCTTCATCAAGCTAAACATTAAAAATCCAAATTTATTGGGTCATTTGTAGCTCAAATTGTATCACAGTACTTATTCGATACTGTGTGTGGAGTCTTTGCTCAGAAATGCAGCGAAAATGACACAAGGCTTTAGCTTGCGTGTTTTCCAGTGGTTTCGAAGTGAAGCTTGTCCCCTTCTTGTCAAGTGTTTTAGCGAAATTTGATGAACTGATATGAAACAGTAGAATGGGGCGGGTTGTCTTTGATTACTGAATGCTTTCAGAATCAGATTCTCGGAGCGTATCAAATGTCAGCCAATGTATGGGACGCTACATAGACAAGATGGTTCCATAAGACGATTCTGGCCTAATGCACAATGCCATGCCAGGTGGATGTACGGCGTAGTGGGTTTTAAATGTTTTACTGTATTTTACCCCGCTGCTGTTCCTATTCGGCGGACAAGAGCCGACGACTCTCCGCTTCCCTGCCTGCTCACCTCAAGTTCCCGAGAAATGGCTCAGCCTATATAAGGAGGCTCAGGGCCTGGATTGGGCTCAAGTGCTGAACGTTAAGCGGACACCAGCGGACCATCAAAGAAAACGAGCCACCAGCCGAGCCCAGTTTCTTGATTAGAGCCTCTCCGTCTGAACCAGGAAGAAATTTCCCAACTCCCGTACAACTCCATAAATCAGCCTAATTTCCTCGTCGGTCAAGAGAAAAAATCAAATTAAAATGAAGGATAACAATTTCGGGCTCCTGATTCTCCTGTCCATCTGTTGTCTCATTGTCTCCATGTCCCTGGGGGTGAGTTCCTACCCCATGCAGCCAGAGGGAAATATTGAAGTTCCGTTTTCAGAACAGAACGAGGGTGCACAAGGGAAAGATCTCCAGCCCACTCTGGATGATATCAAGTACGTCATGTCTTAGCAACTATTTTCGTAACTATTTTGAGAACCGACGCCTTATAATTAGCATCAATCCCACTCCTTCATCCTTCATAAAATCAAAACTTTTTATCATTTTTAAAATCTTTTGTTTGTTCACCCAAAAACTTTTCAATATCATTTTTAACTTTTACGACTACAGTACTTCTTCTCTTATCGCCGTCCAACACTCATGCAAAGTTTTATGCACGTTTTCTGTTATGCATTAAGTAACCTATAATAATTTGGACGTTGGGGAGCGCTTACTTTTCCGCTTGAGTAGCACTTGTTGTTTGTGACATTTCTGCGTAGCTTTTTTGTGTTTGGGACTGGGGTATCTGTAGTAGTAGCATTTGAGTCATATTCTATTACAATAGTCTCCACTTTCGAAGGACATGGCAATTCTGAATTATACATTGTATAGAGCACTTTCTTTACCTGTATGTCTCCATTATTCATGAATTTCTGTAGCTTACTCCCCTAGTTGAAGGTTTGAGCAGAGCTGAATATGAAACCGTATAATTTTGTATCCATAAACTCAACACAATTACTCTATTTTACAACTTCCGCCTCCTTATTTTTCAAAGTTACGAGCATGCACCCTGACTAGATAGAAAATATGAATACGTGCTTGTTTGTAATTGCTTAGAATTAAAGGGGAATTGCGCGAAATAGTTGTTCCGTATTTGGAGGAACTGATTACTGGTGCAGTTTCAACATGAACTACCTGCTATTGTTTTAATTTTTTTTAAAGTATCACAAAAGAACGCCGCAAGGAATTTTTTCCAAGGTATTTCGCCATTGATTTTAGTACTATTCTGAGTTATGCCATCGGTAATCGGTACTTTTCTAACGTTTGCTGATTTAACCTATAACCTGAAGTGTAGCACATACCTCTGCCTGCATATTTCAGCGATGTAAGCCCAAAGCATAAAATTGACATTCCCAAGGCAGATTAAGCCGTGGCTTATAATACAACTTTACATGTATTATAATGCCCGTAAGCATATCCTCCGGTGTAATATTTTCCCATACACGCGGAAGGAGAAAGTCAAGGATATAGTCACAAATACAAGGAGCTATACAAACTAGAAGCACAATTGCTTAAATATATTTGGTTTGAAAAGCTGACTAAGAAATGCTTCAAGGCTTAATTAGGCGTTCGTCAAGCTTTCTTCCCCTTGGGAATCCTTGCATTCAAAGACAAGCAGGAGGTGCATGGAAGAACACTGCTTTCTCTGCTTTCACTCTTCAAGGTAAACTGTCCGGAGAGTGACCCCGCGGCTATCTCAGTTTGAATGCAGCAAAACTCAAAGGTTGACATTGTCTTATCTTATTCTTCTGAGCGTAAAAAGCCGTAGGCATGAAGTTCATGAAAACAGGCGGTTTAGTTTGCTAGTAGCAATCAATATGTAAGAATTCTAACGATATTCGATCTATAGGCAGGCTTGCATAGTTGTAAAACCAACGCCGCAGCGCTACAACATCAATATTATACCTCCACTGCACACTGGCATTTATAGGCATGAATTTCCTGACATGTAACATGTTCGGGAATAAAATACGTATTAATCCATGTATTACGTTGTCTCTTTTTTGAACAGAATGCGTCTCTACCTCCTTCAGTATCTTCAGAGCGTGGGACGGAATCCACTTCTAAATGAAAGGATATTGTAAGTACAACATGCTTCACTCGTTCCGTCGCCCATTTTTATGTCAAACCTGTCGCACTAAATTTTCCTGCCATTCACAACTCACAATTAGCCATTATGTTGTCAGCATCATCTCCATTAGCTTCCAATTTAGAATTCAGAACTATACAGGTCTTGATTAACACGAACACGAGAAGGAGTTATATATTTTTAATCCATTATTTGGGATCTGTGAGCTCAAATTGTAAGGAATAATTTGGAATTGAGGAAGGCTATCATTGGAAGTGCAAATGCCAAGACAGTTCCTTGAAGGAACAAATGCTTTTATGTCGACAGGATAATGTAGACCCCGGCAATACGATCTTACATAATTCTAGAAAATTAAGCACATGAGTTTTGGCATTACAAATTGCAGTAAAATCGAGACTGGTTCAATGGTATTAGTATTTAAGTCCTTGGAATATCTACTTAAAATCCACGAAGGCGTACTGATTAACGATAATTGCATACACACATGGAAAAATGATTTCTGGAAACTCAGCGTATTCGAGTATTATTGGAGATCTAATGCAAGCAAACCAATACATAGAATGACAGCATACGTGTTAACACCTAAACCCTGTTGTCACTGCCAATATTTGCTCATTGAGCAACTTTGCAATGCAGCCCAAATGGAAAAGTTTGCTAGATAAACGGATAGCGGATCAACTTGTTTTCTAGTAGTCTATTGGCAAATAGTACATAGGAACCTTATTTAATTGAGAATATATTGATTCTTCGAGCGTAACAACTGTTGACAGGACATCTGTGACTCCGTTCCTTACTGGACTAATACTTTCAGTGTACCGTAGGAAAATAATCTACGTCAGTCCCTGAACTTGAGAAAGATACAAAGGATACAAAGGTCATACTAGGATTTTTACAGGACCAGTATCTGCTTCACCGATTAACAATGGACAGGCCAGTACATATGTATATAAATTGAAAGACGAGTCCAGGTGTTAGGAAAACGAAAGAATAACAAGCAAGGATGATAAATGCAGAAATGAGATTTTGAATGGGTTGAGAAAACTGTCCCATGTCCAAATCGATCTTTTGGCATGTTGTCTCTCTTGGGAGGACACTAGAGAAAAAAAGTGTCTGTAAAAAAGACACGATACTACCTCCGTGTGTGATAAAAAGTAGAAAACAAGGATTCTAGTAAAG
>JAQFXY010000896.1:0-15207 GCA_034693865.1 Ceratophysella sigillata | reverse complement strand
TAAATGAATTCAAATCTCAAATCTACTCCAGACTCCAAAGAGTTCAAAAAGTCAAGAAATGAAACATGAAAGTGAAGCGAGAAACACACGATGATCCATGGTACAATATTTATCTAACATTTGAAGCTGGATACCTCACTGGCCCAGCTAACTTGGCATTGGGATTGGGATTGGAGAAATCGGATTACCTAATAATAACTAACTAATGGGTATATTACGATACTACAGTTTTACTATCTGCTCATGCTGAAGATGTTTGGCTATACGTACTCTCTACTGTGGGGATAGTCAGAACATTTATAAATACATATAAGCCTCAAATGTCGTTGAATTATATACTTGAGTTGAACATGCATTAAGGTTAAGTTGGTTAAACGAATTATGTACATATGAGGCAAAGACAAAAACCGAGTGAATTTTATTTTAACGAAAATGACCATGTAAGTATTTATTACGCTTCGTTGTTAGACGGTAAGCTAATGAATAATTATTAAATATGTGTCACGTCGATTTGTGTTGGTAAATGTTTTCTTATTTGTCATTGTTTTGACAAATTGAATTGATTGATTGTTTTTATTTAGCATCCTAATGTTTGGGCCCATGGAACTATATACATATATATATTTTTTCGTTTATCATATCATATTATGTATGTACATATAAACCTTCCAAGTTTTGACAAATTGTAAATTCCAAAATACATTTGAAATGCAATATATTTATCCTAAAACTTAATGATAGTCAAATTGTAATTGCGAGGTGTGGGTGTGGTTTAATATTACCAAAATATTTATTCAGAACTGAAACTCTGTTTTCCCACGCTTTGCAGCAGATTGTAAAATTAATAATTTCTTAATAGAAATAGTCACGGATTTAAATGTATTCCACGATATACACACGTCACAAATAATCAGCATGTCAGTGCAGTATGCCGGATGTCGTACTAATTGAAACACGAAGCACCATCATGTCGTATTAATAATTTGATGCTGAATAGGATACTGCAAAATATTTCGGAATTTTGCCAAGTAGTATTATGTAGTTGCATGTTGTCAAGTTACTCTATGCATGTATATTTGATGGAGTTCACTATTGTAATTTATAGTTGGTTGTATGTATCAAATCACCATAGAATACTTGCATCGTCGTGCTGGAGTCGCTCACTGGTCGATTGCAAAATAAAAAAGATCTACCGAACGTAAAACGTAATTCAACTTCAATAAGACCTTGGCTTTGATTCAGGTTCATGATCAAAAATCATTTTGATTGTTCATTTGCTTTCATAGACTTAATTTAGTTAGCTTTCGCAATATTTAGATAAAAATTAGATGAACTGAAATGACAAATTAATTCAATTATATTTTATGCTAAATGTGGGTTTCCAATTTCAATGTATAATTCTCTTTTCTGCTTCAAAATTACATATTGCGTCATCCATTATTTATTTCAGGATGTTCACTTCCGATTCCGATCACGAATCACGATCCACGTTCGCAGTTTTCAAGCTATTTTTTATTGATTTTTTAGTTCAACTCTGTTCTGTGTCTGTAAAGTACTGTAATCAGCCCTAAAAATTCTAGCTCACAATCACAATACGTCCGAAAACTATATATTTAATTGGCAAAATTGTGAATAAATTCTTGTATTTTATTAGTTGAAAAACCATGTTAAATCCTTGCTGTTGTCTCAATCTGAGAACCGGAGCATTTCTTATTGGTGTATTAGAGATTGTAAGTAGATAAACGTTTTCCAAATTGCATGTGCCATGCCATAATATACTGGCAGCTAAACATTTCATCCATGAAGATTCAATTTTTTTCTTGATAAAAGGTGACATGGTCGGTGAGCTTGACAGTTTCGGCCTTAGCACTGTCTGTAGTTACAGCTCAAAGGAAGAATTTGGGACAACTTCCCAGCGGACCCGACACGCATGAACTAATGGAACAATGTATGTTTCAACTTGCTGAAAGCTGAAATGATTAATTAAGTGCACATCACAATGTTTCTATGTATGCTATTACAGTATCGAATGCATTTATTGCTACCATTTTGGCCGTCGTGCTGTCCATTATCCGAATTCTCAACGGCTCTGTTTTGTTGCTTGGAATTCAAAAGGTATGTGGCAAGTTACAAGTCTTTGAACATCTCAACGAAAACTAATAACTAAATTATATAAATAAATCATATCGAAATATGTTGTGTTTGAATACAATTCACAGAATTCCCTTATCATGATCAAGACTTGGCTTTGTGTAAAACTATTGGTGATTGCACTAACAATTGGATTTTTTATCACATCAATAGCCATGGCTCTCTCGACAACAGGAACAAATATATTTTATGCCTTCACTCTGATAGCAAGTGCTTACTTTGTTTGGATTATTGTTGCTCTCCTTGCAAAAATGAAGGAAGATGAAAGAAAAAAACCGATTATGTTTAATAGAATGTGAAAATAAATTGTGTACACTTCTATTTTGTGGATTTTATGTTTGCTGATGTGTGATTTGTAGACTAAAAACTAATTCATATCACATTATGTAAAAGTTTCACAAAAACAAGCTTGAGACGTCAGCTTTCGCCGGAAAATGATAAAAGTTCAACGTTCAACCTCTGAATGAATAACATTTTCTAAAAACGTTAAACACAAAACACAACATTAGTATCAGATCAGTAAGTCAAAGGGTGCCATATGTCTTTGAATTCATATTGAATAAATATAAAGTACGTTTTTGATGATTCTTATTTTTTTACGAAAGCCTCGTGAGTCAGAACGCTGGGTTTTTTCTCTCTGAAAACTTCGAAAATAGCTTAAGGCTAAGCTTTCCTTTAATAAATTGAAAGATTTTGAAGCAACATCTAACCTAAGCTGATAAAGATGAATGAAATCACTACTTAAAGGAACGCAAGTACAGCCTACAACACGCATAATAAATATGTTCATTGAGCACATTATTTATTTGCATACACAGTTCATTCATCTGGGAATTGGATTTTTGCTTGCTGCTGAATCGAAATAAACAAAAAAATTAGACAGCAATTACTTAATTTCATTTTCGTATGCTTCATCCGCTAGCGCAATTTATTGGAAAGTTTTGTTGTATATCGTAATTTGCATAACGCTAGATATCTCATTTGAATTTCAGTAAAAAAAATACAAACATAATTGGTATTTCTAGTATACTTATTACTTATATTCTAAATACTACGTACATATAAATACTTAACTATGTATATTCACAAGTGCGGAACTTTGTTCCGCTCTGCATCGCGCGAATCCGTGGTTTTGCATTAATATTACCTATCAAATAAATCAATTGATTTAGAATAAAGTTTATAATAAAGTCAGATTTACAAAAAAGTTAGTACTATTTGCCTGGAAACAATTTTTTTGTAGTTTTTTTTTCATTATCCTTTACCTCAATTACATGCTTGGAAAATCTTTCATATCAAGGTATCTAGGATACGAGAAGAAAAGGGGAAAATAAGAAGAAAAAAAAGAAATGGAAAAAAAGAGGAGAAAAGAAGAAAAAAGAAGAAAAAAGAGAAAAAAAGGAAAAAAATGGGAAAAAAGAGGGGGGAAAGAGGAAGGAGAAGAGAAGGAGAAGGGAAGAAGAAGGGAAGGAGAAGGGAAGGGAAGCAGAAGGGAGAAGGGAAGAGAAAAAAGGAAGGAGAAGGGAAGGAGTAGGGAAGAGAAGGGAAGGAGAAGGGAGAAGGGAAGAGAAAAAAGGAAGGAGAAGGGAAGGAGAAGGGAAGAGAAGGGAAGGAGAATAGAGAAGGGAAGAGAAAAAGGAAGGAGAAGGGCAGGGAAAATAAACATTAATACTTATTCTCAAAAAGTATCTTGGACTTCCCTCAGTATCAAGTATTAAAAATCTTCGCTTCGCGCAAATGTGTTATTCAAAATGTTAAAAGTCGTTCACAATTCCCGAAAATTTTCCTCGCGCTTCGCTCAAATGTGTTAATCAAAGTATTATAATTTGTTCACAATTCCCGAAAATTTTCTTGCACTCCGCGTAAATGTGTTACTTATTCAAAATATCAAAAAATTGTTCACAATTCCCAAAATTTTTCTTGCGCTTCGCGCAAATGTGTTAATCAAAATATCAAAAATCATTCACAATTGACAAAATCTTTCTGGCGCTTCGCGCAAAT
Source organism: Ceratophysella sigillata (assembly GCA_034693865.1). NCBI lineage: Eukaryota > Metazoa > Arthropoda > Collembola > Poduromorpha > Hypogastruridae > Ceratophysella > Ceratophysella sigillata. The sequence goes on along the minus strand of JAQFXY010000896.1, from coordinate 11,055 downwards.
GTGTTAATCAAAATATAAAGAATCGTTCGCAATTCTAGAAAAGTCTCTAGCGCTTTGCGCAAGTACAACCTATTAATGCATTGCACCTATTAATCAAAGTATCAAAAATTAGTATTCAGCCCCTACACATCTTCAGTGTTTAATAAATACTTTCGCAATATTTGCAAACATTACTCGCAATTATTAAATTAACAAATTAGATGCTTCGATTAAGCGTCGGTATTACTTACAATTAACCAATGTTATTACGGGGTGCGATTCCCGGGTCTCAGGTGCTATGGAACGGGGTTTTTTACGACGAAGGTTTTCCGGTTCTCTTGCTCGAATGGGATATCACCCTTGTAATTTCTTACCTTTTAATAAACATCTGAATTAATTGGCAATGCGAAAAACACGCAAGCGGTAACAACCTGCTTCTGTAGGGTCAGGGTCCCGTAGGTTTATAAACTCAGTCAAATCACTAAAAAGCCTAGGAGAAGGTACACAAAAGGAGAAGGTAAATTCAAAATAGGAGAAGATTTTTTTTCTGTGAAAGATTTTCCATGTATGCTCAATTAATTATGGTAATTTTACATCTTTGAAAATTATAAACTTAATGACCTTCAAATCAATCGCGGCTTTTTGCGCTGTTTTCAGGAAAGTCAGGGCTTTCTGTAAACAAAGTTTCAAGGTTTATATGCAAAAAACGGTTTTGAGCTTCTAGGGGTCTCTAAAGGGTCGGGTCAAAGCTCAAATTTGTCGCTATAGCTTAGTGTGGTGTACCAAGTTGTTCCTCTCCTCAATTCCTCCTCCTACGCACGATTTGGTATACTACTGTAGCCATGAATCGGATGGTTGGAAAAGGACCAATTTGCGGCTTTTTTTCTTTTTTGATCGATTTTAGATTTTTCCAAACTTTGACCCCAGATTTGACCATGAAGGAAAGGTCAAATGTTAAACCTGATACGCGTTGTCCTATCTTCATTTCACGAGCGCTTTCCATTACCTACCGCAGTTTTTTTTAAACAAAAAGTCCACAGGAACATTGTTTAGCCATCGCCAGCAAGAATGGTCGACTAAGTACATATAATAGTATACCTACATACTGACTGACTACAATGACGTGACATGACGAAAATACAAATAATAAACCCATGATAATCTTATTTTTGTGATCAATGATCAAGTACGAGTACCTACGTGAAGCGTGAATGTATGTACATACAGCACAAACAAAGCCCAATGCGTTCGCCAATTCCAATTTGTAATGGCAAATGGCACCTGGTACCAACCATTATTGGCACTTGCTTTGGCTCAGCATAGAATAATGCAAAAGTACATGTTGTCATGTTGTTGTGTTTTGTAGTGTTATTATGTAACCTTGTCTCTCTCAACCAACAAGTTCCGCTGCGTACGGATTGGGAAAGTTGTGGAGCGGGAGCCATTAATTGTTCTTGAGGACAGATAAGGGTTGAAAGATGAGGAGCTAACCACGAAAAATTAGGGTCAGCTGTTGACTATTATTAATTCGTGCTTGAAGTCCACTCCACATCATGGCTGTGCCTGATACACCATAATAAGTAGTGAAGGTGTTAACTAAAATTCATTTGAACTCCGACCTAAATCCGAATTTTAAAGATTTTACAAGGTAAAAAATATAAATACAACACAACGTAATGTAATGTAATTTTTACAGTAGATTATTATACATATACATAATGTGTTGTGCATGTGTGTGTACATTGTATTGTTTGTACATGTTACATATTTGCATGTAGGTATAATAGAAACATCATGTAAAAGATAAAATTAGTTTACATTTAGATGTTGCTAACAGAAAAAAGGCCAGCGTTGGATTATCAACAATTGCATGACGGCGAATTGCTCTCAAATGTCAGAACTGACTACTAATTATGAATTTATGTTTATTTTAATTAACTTTAGAAATGGATACGAGTCCAACTGACTTGGACTGCTCTTCCGTTCAACAAACTAATTTATAACCCTTGGACTGGATACTGGAATACATTTTAAAATTCTTATATTACATCACAAAATTATGATTTTATAAATAACGGTGAGCAGAACTCCAAAATTATTGGGCACATGTAATATTTGGAACTTTAAATTTGACTGACAATCTGTTTTAAAAGGTTTGGCTGAACCCAGACTGACTTTAAACTTCCCGTGACCATGGGAGTCATCAAACAAGTTCCCAGACTCCCATCCGACCCTTTTGCGAGTGACAATGAGGCCTTGAATGACGTCATTTCTGTTATCCAAGATGACAACCAAAGCACCACAAGTGAAATCCTCCCACTGGAGCATGTGAGCAGAATTCGGAACAGTCGTAATCTGAGAGTACGTGTTCCGGCAGTTCCAGTGAACACGGCTCCAGCTCCCAAAAGAAGCTCACATGGGGCCAAGAAGAGTCGTCGATACGAAAACCTGCTGGTTCTGCTCCGAGAGAGTGACGAGGATGAGTACAACGAAGTATCCATTGAGGACTTGGTGCCTGTCATTCAGTCCGCCCGTACTTTCTCTCGTGTCCTCTGCGAAAACTCAATGATGGAACTCTGGAACACGTTTGTTGACTGCAAGGAAGAATTGTCTGGGTCAGTCAAACAAGCGACGAAATCAAATGGACAGAAAAGAACTACAGCTGGGTCAAGTATTGACCCTGTGCAGGCCTTTCATGGAATTTGTCGTAAGCTGAGGACCATGCTCAAGCGTAGTCCTGGACTTGGAATTTTGGACAGTTTGGAAGAAGGATTGCTAGAATTCTTTCAAAATCAGCCACTGGAAATCTATCATGTAATACGCTAAGACAATTTATTATATCGAGCTGCTCACTGCTCACAATGACCTGGCCAGTTTTCTGTATTACACTGAATTTAACATTGCCGCTTTCCAATGAGAGGTTAGGGCTATAACAAGAAATGCAACTTTTTTCCGTTATATTAGATTGCGAGGTTTGTGTGAGCTGGTCTCATTAAATGTATTTAGCTCCATCCACTTAAATTATGTATGATGTTGACAGTGTGGCCCATTGGACGGCTATCGTCGTGGACTTCTTCATGCAATTAGCCAGTACAACCAGTTGGAGTCCTATAGTGTGGGGAACAAAAAGACGGAGAAAGTTGTTGTGGTCAAGAACAAGCAAACCGAATTCAGAACACCGTCCGTCCGTCTCGTTTCCTTCATTGAAAACAAAATTCTTGCCGAAACAGTAATCGGGAAAGCAAAAGATGCATAATTCTGGACTACTACATAGTACTCGTACATACTCTAATAAATGCACGGTACGGGGTGAATTGTCATTCAAAATTTTAGCGTAGACAAAATTAACAAGAAAATGAAAATTTTGATACCAACTGGTAGAGTAGAATGAATCAGAATTCAATTTATAGCGAGCCTTCAACTTTTACGGATAATTACTACATATTGAAGACTACTTGAATATTAAATAGCTGTAATGTGTTTCGTCTGGTGTCTGGCTCAGAATTAAGTCACGTAAACGTAACTGGAATCTTAATAGTACCTACAAGTAGCAAGAATATTATTAGCACGTAGATTTTAATTGGAATAATATGAATTCAGAATTCAGATACATATAGGGCATGTAGAATGTAAATACGGAGTACGTACCAAAAGTAAGTCACACATGTGTGTGTTAGATTTTACGTTATTGATTTTATTGTTTTAGAATTTTAAGAAAACAGGCTACATTAAAATTGATGACTTGTTGGGTTTCAGTTTTCTCTGGAGAAATTCAAAACGTATTTTTATTCGTTTTTGTCCTCGACTCAAGTATTTTTTGGTAATATAATATTACCCACTATTCTATTCTACTATATTCTATACCTAATACAAAGAAACTAAGTAATAGTCAACACTTTCAAATGAACACTGTAAGGCATGATATTGCCTTATAAATTAATGGAATGGGCCGATTAAATACATATAATTTATCCATAGGAAATAAGAAATGCAAATCATAATCCTGTGCCGTCGTCATTATGTCCCTCAACGAAAATTACAAAAATGGAGAAAGTTCATCTAAATGCGAATTGCATATGCCTGTTGTACATTACACACGTCACTCACGTAGAGCAAAGCAGGCAGCAGATGAATGTATGCTTGCAAGGAAAGCATAAGGAGAAATTCTATAAATTCGGTTTGTTTCATGGCTTATGTGTGCTAAAAATCAGCACATTGTAGTGCAAATCTCGCTGAAATATATCTGAAAACATCCACAATACCACAATTTGCAATGAAGAAAAAGATTCGCAAAAAACACTATTCCCGAATTTCCCCTTGCAATCACCTCACAAATATACATTCATCTGAATATATTCTGTTCCACCATCAAGTGAGTTTTCATAGTTTTGAGTATTGTACAAAACAAGAAGGTATACACGTAAATACATTTACTATTATGGTATCAGGTTACCATAGTGTCCAAAATTAGGATTATTCGAATTCAGCGAAACTGGAATCGGAGGCATGGAGTAACCTGGAATCACGTAAGGAATTCCGTACGAACTTCCTAAGCCTGAAGTATTTACAGTGGATTGGTCACGTGACTGCTCCGTTTGATGACTCGTAGTGGCTGTTGCCGTGGAAGTGGAAGAATATACAGTACCAGTACCGGAATTTGCAGACATTTGGTGATCTTGGCCCTTGTTTTGTAAAGTATGGATTCCTTTCATAACTCTTTTTTTGGGAGGATGCTTCCTTGCACACTTCTTCTTCCTATCCCACTCCTGCCCGAGATCAATTGCTTTAGCCCTTTTCAGTGCAATTTCGATCCTGCAAAACGAATGACACATATATTAGATTTATTATTAGACAGACTTTTTCGGTATTGTGTATTTATATCCTTCTCCCCTAATATAAGGCTTGGAAAGTGGAGAAATAAATGAGAATATGTCTATGCATCAAACAGATTATTCACTTTTCATTATTGCTGGATGAATTTAAAAATTTATCAAACGTCGAAACACTTATGAAACCCATGTGAAACCCGAATTTACACAATGTACTGATGCACTCCCTGAAAATTGACAGTCGTCTAATCCTAATACCAAATACCATACATACTAATCTCTCCGGAAAGTTTCTATTTTTGGAGCATTTTTACGATGAAAAAAAGGTACTTTGGTATTGGATTGGAAATTAATTAAACTTACTTTGCAAAGTTCGGTGGATGAGTAATATGAGTGAGACCGTCCGCTGCCCATCCCATTGTACCTCTTCGAAATGTCCCGTCTGCCTCATTCTCAATCAACGTCCCGGAACATAGTTTTCCCTGCTTGCAACGCCAATAAGTAAGGCTTCCATTAATTTTACATCGAGAAAAGTTGTAGCCATTGAGGGTCAGTTGCTTGAAATTGGTTCCTGCACGAACGGAGTACTTGATTATCTTGCTCGCAACTTCAGCGGGAATCATCTTATCTGCTCTTTCCTCTTTCGTCTGACAACCCTGAGTAGTGACTTTCTTTGGCGGTGGAGTTGTGACGCGTTTTGGAGGTTGGATAATAACTCTGACATTGGGATGAACCTTCTTCAAATGGAAGTTGAGAAAAGCTCTCCCAGCAAACAAGGAGGAGCATTCAGGACAAGTGTATTTTTCAATGCCTTCCGCTCCCATGTCTTCCTCGTCCATGACTAATAAAATTACAAATTGCTGCCGATTAATTGGACCGAACTCTAATTTTAAAGCCACCTTTTGATTATACACACTTTAAATGGTGGCATAAGGTTAAAATACTTTATTACCTATGGCCGATCTACTAGGCTTGACGTCAACTTCATTTCCAGATTCTGTCATGTTCACTTCACCTGTGAGTATGACATGGAATATAATTTTGGTAGTAATTACTGTATGGCTTTAAAGTTCAAAGCTTAATAGTGTGTATGTTTCGCTTACATGAATTTAGTACAGACAGCATAGAGTTGTCCTCGAGGTCGTCATCATGTTGATCCGGAGGATCACCAAGACTATCTGAGCTTGAATCGTAATCCACCTCGACGTCCTGGCGCACCTTCGGGACTCTTCCATATCGAGTTGCACTTGCCTGAATTCGATTAGGTATTCTTCCCTTCCGCTTGGAAGCTGTAATGTAAAACGCAAGATATACCATGTTAAGTGGTGCCTTCAGGGAAGTGAGTCGCTAAATTCTAAATACTTTTATTGTTCGGTCCCACATAAAAATGTGGGTACTTACTTAGTTTACTTACTTAGTTTACTTACTTAGTTTACTTACTTAGGTAGTTAAGTACTTTGTTTTGATTAAGTAAATGAATTTATTTTCACTTTACTTACCAGGAGTTTTGTGAGGAGTATAAGTGGCATCGTCATCTTCGGAATCTTCTCGGTTTCTCTCCATCCCTATTTATTGTAAACAAAGTTGACAAATATTAACTTTATGCAGCAAAGCTACATATACGATGTACAACGAGCAAAATTCCCAGTGGATATGACTTAAACACCAGACTGGCTGGTAAATCTGGCTCCCGGACCCGGAGGCATCGTTGGCCCCTATATATTGGCAGAATGCAAATTTGCCACTGGGTGGGACTGTAGTGACAGACAGTTAGTGGACAGTGACATACCGCGAATTGGTCCTTTCCGAGTGCAGGAAAGCTCTAGCAAGTCTTCCAAATCATGCTCATCAATGTCCAGCACGCTCTTTGAATTACCTGTTGAGTGTTAGTTCAAAATTGAAAATATTACCATTTTGATCACTACTTCACGAACGAATATAAACCGCCATACGGCTACTACAACAGGATTGATGCTTGAAATTCAAGATTTGTATGTAAATAGCTGTACCGAATTGTTTGACAATGAAGCTTTCGAGTGCGGTGACGCGTTTAGTTAGTCTCCAAAGCGTGTCCTTAAGGGTGATGACCTCCCTGGACATGAACTTGGTCCTTCGCTCCAGTTTCTCCATCATCTTAGCCAACACCAACCAACCGATTTTAAATGGTGTAGCTAGAAGTCCAAGGAAACCCCGTACTCCGCTCCGACCTCCGCTCCGACCCGACTGAATTCGATTGAATGAATTTACAGAAGCCGACGATTCTGGTGATGTTTTGATGCTTTTATGCTTGTTGTGAGAAGTTCATTTGCTTTGCTATACACCAAAGGAATCTGGCTGTATATCTGTCATCTGTATCCATATACCTACTACTACATATAGGTACAATATAAGTTTTTGCATTTCCCTCTTAGAAAGCTAAGGCTTCCGCACAAATAGCAAGCACACACACGGACGGACGAACTATTCCGATTTCCGTTCCGGTAGTCTTAAATTAATTAATTTTAATTTGGGGGTTTAATATTCCGATGCATGTGGCCCTTACAGCCTGTAAACCGTAATTCGTTTTTTATCACTTTCGTTATCCGGTAGTGATAGTCTTTCATACTCAGCTTTTTCCAATTTTGTCCGACTTTGATCGACGCCACGACGCCTTTGACAATTCTTTAATGCCCGGCCAATATTTGGGTCAGTGTCAGGTCAGGTCAGGTTTCCAGTTAACGAACTTTTTATGTGATTCCAAAAGACAAATGATCTCTACTTTGACCGAAATGTATAATAAAACTGAGAGCGATAAACAGTGATTAAGGCCACTAAAATTATATCATCATCACTGTTCCAACAAAACTTTGGAAGACAAAATTCCAAACCTTGAGTAAAGAGAAGAATAGATCTCAATCCTGATGTCGGATGTCATTCGCTATTCTAACCGATCACGTCCAAGCTTCAAGCGGACTTGGGGAGGACTTATCTATGGATACCTACATGAATTAAAATCTTTACAACGACGCATGCAAAAACATTCGATTGACTGCAATATGTACGCTATTCTCTAATGTTGTATGATCTATTGTGCATGTTGATGTATTGTATTGATATTTTGTGTTAAATAGTTTGGGTTTGTTTAGTATCGCTAAAAAGACACAGACATCGTGAGAATGAGAAGTTAAGAAGAGCAGCAAGTTATGCAGTGGAGCAAATAAGACAATTGTGTTTCGTTGACAAGATTGACAGACAACTTATGGTTCATACAATTCCATGACCCAAGAGCCCAATTCTGTTTCAACTATTACTATTTGTTTAAACAAAATTGGCACATCAATTTCGTGTTATCTTTTAATTTGTCTGTATAATCCATCATTTAATTCTGATTATTGATTTCATTATTCTGATGTGAAGCCATGATAGACAGATTAATAGTAAGAATTGAGTTCAGCTGGAATAAACCTAGATTAAAATAGATATTCTCGGCTCGGCTGCTGATAAATTATTTTAAATAGTTCGAAATAAGCATATAGTTCAGAAGGAGTCAACAGGACGTAACTATTAAAAGCTCCTTACTGTTAAGTTTTATTCACAGTCTTATTTCTGACTTTAAACTGCCGAAATACTAAACTTTAGACTCCTCGAGCAAGAGCACTAATAGCTTGGTTTGACTTTTTTCAGGTCAATCTTTTGATTGGTGTGAAGAACAGAATGAGGTTTATTTTTAAATTAAGCGAGCTAAAAAGTAAATATTGTATTTAAAACAATAACTATCTACGATTTCTTTTGTCCCAGGTTCATCACTGCAAAAGTTTTCCCATTCCTCGTGGTAGTAACAGCTTTTCTGCCCGAGTATAAAGCAATTACCATTGGTACTGGTACTGGTCAAAACCCTGTCACTGGAACTGGTACTGGTCAAAACCCTGTCACTGGAACTGGTACTGGTCAAAACCCTGTCACTGGAACTGGTCAAAACCCTGTCACTGGAACCGGTACAGGTCAAATCCCTGTCACTGGAACTGGTACGGGTCAAAACCCGGTGATTGGAACTGGTACGGGCCAAAACCCTGTAACTAGTACTGGCACGGGTCAAACCCCGATGACTGGAACCGGTGCCGGCCAAAACCCTGTCACTGGTACAGGTCAAACTCCGGTGACGGTTACCGGTCAAAACCCGATGGCTGGAACCGGTGCGGGCCAAAACCCTGTCACTGGTACGGGTCAAACCCCGGTGACGGTTACTGGTCCAAACCCGGTAATTCTAAACAATTGTGGGCCGTACAACTCTGCCGCAGAATTCTCCACAAACCCAATCATTTCAGGTCCATCGGTATGTTTCATCATTTCAAACTTTAATACTAATTAGTTAATTAGGTACAGATACCACTGAATTACAAGAAGCCGATTAGGTCGTTAGTAAAAAACTGTAATTTTACGTTGTTTGACATAGGCAACCAAACCGAACGGCGCAAAGTCTCTAATTCTAGAAATATTGTATTGTTCACTTTTTTGTTGCCTTGTAGTGCGCAAGTAGGAACAAAGTCTGCGTGATTGGGTCTACAGATGTTTGCTGCAGCGGAAGATGCACCCGTAAGTTGTCGCTTTTGTCTTAGGAAAAATAATTGATTACCTGTCTAACTTATATTTTGGTTGCTTTCGTTAATTTCTCCTATGTATATACATATGTACGTATAACATCCTTGTATGTACTGTGTGCAAACGTACTTTTTCAGAGAGTGGAAATAATTGCTTATGTTCTGAAAGTCGCATACAAGAACGCTGTAACAAATATACGGACTGTCCCTCTAAACCATGCAAAAAAACGGCGGGTTGTATCCGAACCTGCGGCGGGGGTGACGGAGCAACCGTCCCAAATCAGTGCGGCTGTAAAACGGAAAAACCAAAGCAAACCCCGCAGGCAACATGTGCCGCTATTGGTAAGACTGGCGCTGGTACAGGCTAACAACGCGACGGCCTAAGGGTACGAATTAATTTATTCATTGCAGATTTACTAATAAAAAATATGGCATTTAATTTTAGCTCATTTCCAAAATTAATTTGTGTTATAAGATGACTGTACTTATTCAAAATAAAAATTGGTCTGATTCACTGTACAGGTACTTTGTAACTTATAAACAAGGAATGTATAATTAATTATTTACTAGTAGCTACTTTTAAAATTCATAGCACACTAAAGATTAATGTAAATATTTTGGGAAGAATTCACTGCAAGGCTGCAACATGAGTGGAAGCTCAGTATCTTGTAACGTCCGAAAGAAATGTGCTAAAAACATTCATTGATTAGATTTATGCATTTTAATTGTGATCGTAGAAATTAGTTGAAGAACATAGTATTCCAAATTCGAACTCACACCGACTAGTGTTCGGCACCAAAGTAAAGGCAGCTATTTAGTAGAGAATATATTTCATATTAAAAGCGCCATCACTTTAGTCTCTGAAATATGGGACAAAACTACTTGAGAAATGCTTTCAATGTGCAAATGGGTAGTTGACAAACTTCGAATTCCCATGTTCACAAATTCTATAAAATCGATTTTCCCAGTTTTCGAAATTCACAAATTCCGAATTGATTTTCCCAATCTCCGAGTTTCCTATAGGTTGATTTTTCCATATTGCAAATCGTTAACGCTCCGGTTGTTCGGGTTGCTTCAGCATGAGGTCTGTTGCTAATGCATATTTACTTCCAACTAACCAGTGTTATTTCGTTTAGATTATTTGGTTTCAACGACTGGGTAATAATATGGCTAACCGCTAGTTCATAAAGTGGCTTCCATGTCGTAGTAACGACAACAATAGTAACGACAACAAAAGTAACGACGACAAAAGTATCGACACTACAAAAGTAACGACACTTCCTGGAATGGAACTACGAGTGCACCTATATCAATATAATACATAACGGTGAAAAACTCAAAATCCAGAGATTAGGTTACACAAGGCAAAGTTTAATAATTGCTCAAATCAATGAATGTACATAATGCATAAACAATGCATAAGTGTATGTATCTAAAAGAAAAAATATTTCCGCAATAGCAGTTCTAAATCCTAGTATATAATATATTAAAAGAATAGAAAATAAATATAACGCTTATTCAAAAATCCAAAATCGACAAATTGCTTACAGCAGCGAAACAGCTTAAGGGTCTTCTTCACATATTTTGTAGTGGTAAACTCCCATAAGGAACTGATTTGGGAAAATTGCTACTCCTCGGTGATTATTAATCGTAGAGTCTCGGGTTTTTTT
>JAQFXY010000895.1:0-15210 GCA_034693865.1 Ceratophysella sigillata | reverse complement strand
ACGACCAGGAATTACGTTTTAAACTTGTAGTTGCATTGGTATTGTTGGCTTCATCTTTCAAATATGAAGCAATTTTCACATTAAAATATTGAAAAGTAAATCTTGAATCTTGTTAGTTCAAGATCAAGATTAAAATAAGTGGCAAGATTTCAAGATCTTGAAATCTTGATCTTGGATTCCCTAGTGCATACGATGGGTAGTATGTGTTGTACTATATATGGAATACATAAAAGTAGGTAGGTTTTTAATTTTTTCGTTTCACGTTTCGTTCCGTTTACGTTTCATAAATAATTTAGGCGTTTCGTTTACGTTTCAATATGTGGAATTTCGTTTCGTTTACGTTTCACTGCAAAAACGAAACGCGGCAGCCCTATATAAGCAATGCTGGACCCGAGCCCCCAGCGAAATCTGTTTACGTGAAGTTTTTTTCAGCTTTCAACTCGTGCATATGATACACATGATGTGGGTTGAGCGAACTGTAAATCCCACATCTGTTCTGCATACACATCCGTACATTACTGAAAGCAATACGGTAGGTTCTATGTTCGCTTCACAAATAACTGAAATAATACAGAGCGAGCGGCCCCTCCTGGTTGACCTGCCTCATCCCTGTTGCAGGCGAATAATTATATGTTAATAATGCTGTAAATATTATTATTAGCAGTGAACTAGCTCGGTATATCATGCTGGTTACTCAGTGCGAAGCACTTAACCTGGTATAGGATGGAAAGACAACCGAATGTAATTTTATTATTTAGTTGTTCGCTTTTAAGTTCAGTTTAACATCCATTTACATAAAATCGTTACTTTGTATGTCTGGATGATCGCTCTCTCCTCCGAAGATACTCTGGCGATCTGGATAAACGATAGCTTATGAGCTGCGCTTACTCAACGGTCATTCCGTTAGGTGGTGTTAGTGGACCCTTGACCTTCGGAACCTTGACCTCGGGTCAGATTTAAAAGTCAATCGGGAGATTCAAGCCTACACAGTGCCGTTTGGTTGAGTTTCTCTCTTCTATCCAGCCTTCTTGAGATTTTTTTGTCAACAAGCGTTACGCACGGCCCGCATGGGTCTGGCGTATCTCATAACAACACTGCAGAAGCCTGTAAGCGCGCCAAAATACAAGCGGGTGAGAGAGAGAGCCAGCAGCAGCAGCATTCAACCGGTAGCAGCAGCAGCAGTAAGTCCGCCAGCCATTTGTAAGTCCGCCAGCGCCAGCCAGTTGTTGGGGGTGGATTATGGAAATGTTAGACTAACTAGCAACTTGCTGACTTGGGGTGGGGTAAAGGGTACGACTTTGACCTGTGACCTCATCCGTTGGTCAATTAGAAGTTTGATCATGTTGTTTCATTTGCAATACGTATTGGTCTGTTTTTTTGAAAACGGGATCGATGCGCATCAAAATCACGTATATACACCAAAATTTTACCAAAAATTGCGCTTGTCGTAAAAAAAACTGCTCAAACTTATACAATTAGACTTGTTAATAGAAAATCGATTTCCCGCCGAATACGGAGGGATTTAATATCAAACGTTTGATGTAATATTTTGAAGTTCTGCCTATCTCAAAAAATCACATTCAAGTTTTGTAATCACGAAGATTTTTTTTAGACTAAAATTTAAAAAATGGCAGTCCCGCGGTTGTTAATTTATCAAACTGCGGATTTTTTATCCTTGCAGTCCGCTCGTCGGGCAACTAAGGTCTAAGCCGTTCCCTGGATCTAAGCTGATATATGAGGTACCGAATGAGTACTAGCAAACAAAAATCATTCCAGGTTTACCCTAGGAGCAGACTCGGAGTTTCAGCCAAATCCATCTGGGTGCCACGGGCCCATATGCCATATACCGGGTGCGATGTCCTTTGACCCTTTTTTTCATCTTCGAGGGCATTTTCAGTCCCGTCGCTGTTCTAAATAATGTTATTTATTTAAACATAATTTAATGTATACTGTTTAATGTAAAAATCAACACAAATAAAGTTAATATAAAATTTTAAATTATAGTTTTGGTTCGTTGTTTTTCTTTTAATATGTCATTTTAAAGTCGGGCTTGGAGCCCGGGATCCCGGGCTTGGAAGAGCGTATGGGCTTGAAGCCCGGACTTCAAAAACGGCCGGGCTTGGAAGCCCTAGTTGGGTATGGTATACGATATACGAATCCCAAATTATAAAAGCGGGGCACAGCAGGTCAAATTAAGAGTCAACAATAGCCAATACGATGTTCCCCGTGATTCTAACACCCGTCGTAGCCACACGAATCGCGAATAAAAACTCGGTCTCATTTTGTCCTGCTTTTGTTAAAACGAAGGGTCACTTAGGGGTCAAAATGATATGGTTGAAATCTGTAATTCATGACTTCAATAGTACATGCATTTGAAAAAAATGTGATAAAATTTGATCCAAGGTTGATTCGGGGGGTCAAAGTTCCGGGGGTCAGGGGTCAATAAAAATCAACTCCACGCTAAAAATTAGCAAAATCTTAAAAGCTATTGGTCATCAACATCAAAAACAGAACGACAAAAGAACAACAAAGGTACGACGATTTTGGAGTCGAGCATTGTCCAATGAGTCCAGGCTTCCATCTGATGGAAAGAGCGTAGAGCGTAGTTGGGCGGTAAAATTGAGGTTCTTGCTTTTCAGTGCGTTGCGGAGAACCGGAACAAAAGCGTATCAAACTTACCGGATTAGTACGTCTGACAGCTCTTGTACTACATGAGGGAAATATTTAGCCATGTGCACTTCAGTACTAGAAGAATACAATAATGTAAGAATTGCATTGTCAGCAGTTCACAGTTTGGGTGTCGTCGGTTAACCGTGTGTGTACCGTAGTAGGTGCCTGAGCTACGAGCTTTATCAGTAGAGTTGTCATGTCAGTCCATCAGTTCCAGGTCTGACCTTACCTTGACGTGCTCCTTCCGTCTTGTCATAGACTAGTTAGCTACCTTCTGTCACCTGTCGCGACCGGACTGACACCTTGCCACTTGCCTGAAGATCAGTGAGTGACCCTGTCCCTCCCTGGCTGGGTTATACCTATTTTAAACTTAATACGAATGACAATATAATAGCATTCTCATTCATCTTCAGTTACGTCAGGCTCTAATCAGCTTTCCATTTATCATTTTGTTGTTTTTCGTTCATTATGCTCTATTGAGCTTTCAGCTTTGTTACACATTAGTATTACATAATTACACACTACACATTAGCTCAGCAGTTGGGCTGAGCCAACCCGTGTGGACGTCTAACTTTGGCAACCCACGCCGATTAGGAAACTCTTAACCCTTGGTTCTGTGACCTGTGTACTAAGAAGTGACCCGAACCCAAGCAAAAGTTATTTCCAATCAAGGTAAGCAACTCTTTTTAAAGTGTCAGGTTGGGGCCAAAGTTGTCGCCTGTTGCACTGACTGAACCTCGCGCTTTGAAGAAAAGTTATTTAAACAAGTTGCTTATTTTGATGAGCACTTAACAACTTTTGTTCGGGTAATTTCTCGTACAGGTCCAGAGTTTCCCAATAGGTGTGGGTGTGGATTAGGAAACTAAAAGCACTGTTTGGTATATTCCAACCCTAGCATCAATCAGCATTGATGTGAAACATAATATAACCTTGTCCTGTAGTCCTGCAAATGCTAATAGTAGACTGAATGAATACATCAGCCCTCATTGTCAGAATTTGCTACCACGTCACGTTAACGGTAAGGTGTTTAAGAAAATAAAAGAAACGTAAGATTTTGAAATATATACAATCTAGTGCCGTTGTCAGTCAAGCGTTGCGCAATAATTTTGCAACTACGATCTATTTACTATTTTTGGACTTCGGTCCTTGTTGAGTCTGACTCGTAGTTCGTAGTTTACGTATTGTTCAAAAGCATAAGTCCTCACCGCACTGGCCATTCCCGTGATCGCATGACATAAAACAGTTTTCAGTTTACAGATGTCTTTTGTATACTTACTTCATGTATTAACCTAGAATTTTAAATGTAAGCATAACACGATCTAAGATCTTTTACATCATAGTTTAATTTTTGAATGGTTCGTTTATTAGTTGTTAATTGTTTGATCGTTTCAGTAGAAGTATAGCAAATCCTTTGCTCTGAAATCGGAGATAATGGATGAATTCGAAGTGTCCGGAAGGCGGAATAATGAGTTGCGCCGGGATCCAGAGGAAGATCCCTATCAGGTGCAAACAGGAGGGGCAGGAGACTCCGAACCGACTGACGATTATTTGTATTGGAACCTTCCAGATGCCCTTCCCGCCTTGGTAAGCTATATTGTATATTCATTGTGGTATAATTAATGCAATCTAACGAACAAAATGTATTCCGCTCCTGTAGGAACGTGTAAAGCATATTTTGGCAGCCCCTTGTATTGCAAATCGTTGCACGGATCTAACAATTTTCATTAATCACACTCCAGTGGAAGACTTGTGTGGGTGCTACGCTTTTATTGTCGAGAGTGTCTTTGGGTGGAATTGTAGTTTAGGGTGGAGTTTGAAAACGATGGCACGTGACAGTCCGACAAGTAACACTCAGGGAGTTCTCAGTCTGCTAGGATCCCAAGGACCTATAATTGGAATGGCTTACCGCCTCATGTCGGATCCGAATCTTTTCTTTGAGTTTCCGATCTCGTGTCTCCCGGTTGGTTTCGCTCTATTTCTTCTTTCTTTTTCTTGCATCTACATTATTTATTGTCCACGTCCCATGTCCATGTAAGAAGTTCTCACAAATTAATTCATTGCTAGGTATCCTTGGAACGTCGGGTTTTGCGGAATGAAATGCCCTCATTTATTGCCAGTAAAATTGAGAAGCCGGAGATTATGAATCTCAATTTGAGCACTCCAAAATTAAGGCTTAGTACGTTCAAGTTGTCAGTAAATGCACATTCGTAGTTTAATATTTATTTATACCAGTGTTCTTTGCAGATGCTTTTGAGTTTTTCTTCTTCCATTATGCGTTTGTCGAGTTGGGAACGACGGTTGAAATGACTCAGCACGTGTCTGGGTGGGCTGCGGTTACAGAAACGGTCTACTCAAATCTGCTGGATGATTACTTAAATTTCTTCTTTCCATGCAGCGGCTTTGGGGTCCCACCAATCCAATTCACCCCTCGTCCGGTTGACAGTGCCACATTCATGATGGCTCCGGCAAACAGAAGGTGACATTCTTATTCCTATAGTTATAGTACTCGGAAACATTCTTCATTGAGTGGAACTTGAAAATCATGAAATCCGTTAAAAGCTGATTTATTGTATTCTACCCCGTGTTTCTATCTGAAATTACAGGAACCCTCTCGTCAATGAGAATGGGAATGAACGGCCGAAACTATTTAAAGCTTCAATGTACCAAGATGAAAGTTTATTCCGAGAAACTGGGATTCAGTCTACTATTCCGACTCGTCAAAAGGAGATTTGGAGAACAGAGACTCTTCTTAACATATTCGTAAATATGTGGCTCAGCATTGAGAGCTCTGACAATGGGCCATATCAATTTGTAAGTCAATACTATGTACAACCTACTCCAGAAACAGAAATTATAATATACGAGCATGTAACAACCCGAACTCAACCTCGACCCGATACCGGTGGAAACGGATCACGTCAC
Organism: Ceratophysella sigillata; assembly: GCA_034693865.1. Lineage (NCBI taxonomy): Eukaryota > Metazoa > Arthropoda > Collembola > Poduromorpha > Hypogastruridae > Ceratophysella > Ceratophysella sigillata. The sequence goes on along the minus strand of JAQFXY010000895.1, from coordinate 9,618 downwards.
AGGTCAAAGTTGTACCCATTATCCCAGATATGCAGGGATGACCTTTTCGGACCCGGGGTAGCCATGCCTCGGAAAAAGTCGGGGTTGAGATTAAGAAACAAATTCCAAGATTTTTTTGAGAAATCCGATAAATACTCGCACTGGAGACATTCATTTCCGCGAAGCGCAAGATTTTTTTGAGAATTTCGATATATACTTGCACTGGAGACGTTCATGAATTTTTTTTTGAGAAATCTGATAAATACTCGCACTGGAGACATTCATTTGCGCGAAGCGCAAGATTTTTTTGAGAAGTCCGATAATTACTTCCACTGGAGACATTTATTTGCGCGAAGCGCAAGATTTTTTATGAGAATTTCAATAAATACTTGGACTGGAGACGTTCATTTGCGCGAAGCGCGAGATTTTTTTGAGAAGTTAGATAAATAATTGCACTGGAGACACTGCATTAGCACATCTCTAGGCTTTTGTTAAAGGGTCGCTGGCTATTTCATATCGGGTTGGAAAGGGTCAATTTTAACCGGGGTTGGGCCGACCAATTTTTAACTGGGGTTGTACCATAGGCACCATGCCTTCCGCACAGGTCTGCATTAACCCCACCCCGAGTCCGAGTCAGTTTGTAGGGTAGTTTAACGTTTCCCTTAACCCGCCCCGATCAAACTACAGGTCAACCAAAGGCTTGAACACACCCGATCTGTCTTACACCCGCAGACAAATAGGCTTGTATTTAAAGCAGAACTGTCAACTTTTGTACTTTTTGGGGTTCCTTAGTGGGGTCAAGCTTTTAATTCACCCGATGTGAGCCTAAAAACCATAGGCAAATGAATTGCAAATGAAACAACATGACCAAACTTTGACCATTTGGGAACTTTGTGCTTGTACAATTAAAAGTTTGAGTGTACCGACCTTGAGTCTTATACCGTAGGTGTTGTTGTACTTCGTTAGAATGTTGTTATGAGATACGCCAGACCCATGCGGGCGTTGACAAAAAAAATCTCAATAAACGAAAAGCTGGAGAAAATAGTGAAACTCACCCCAACGGCAGCACGTAGCACTGTTTAGACTTGAAAATCCCGACTTTTTAATCTGACCCAAGGTCAAAGGGTCCACTAAAACCCCAGCACGGAATGACCGGTGAGCTAGCACAGCTCGTAAGCTATCGTTCATCCAGATCGGTCGAGTATCTTCGGAGGAGATAGTGAACATAAATACATACATCCAGACATACAAAGTAACGATTTTATGTAAAGGGATAAATATAATAAATACAATCCATGCTTTATATATTTGGATGACTTTCAGGAGACTATTCTGCCCAGCGTGGACTTAGTCAAATCAGTTCGGACTCTTGTCCGTCATCTTCATTACTTCATGAATTGTGTGGCTGCGAAAACGAACCATCCACTTGAAGAAATCCGACGGTAATCATAGTCATGATTTGATGTTTTGGTTTATGAAAAACTTTGAGTTAAGTAGTGATACTTAGTATTTGAAGAGCCATTTTCCATTTTGTTTTGAGGTTTAAAAACATGTTATTTTCCAGGAGTGGATTCCCAGTGTTTCAAAAGAAAGTTTACCTTCTTCTTCGGTATTTGTTTACCCGTTGGCCACTAGACAATTCCTTCCGGATCGTGTATGAGACTTGGTTGAGTTACATTCAACCGTGGCGTTATATTAACCCTGGGCAAGTTCCTGCGTAAGTACACGATCTATAATACGGAAACAGGGGACCACGTAGAAAGCAGAAATTTTTGCGTATTTCTTATTTTTTTATCGATAAGGACTAATATTTGAACGACCATTGTCATCATCCACAAAAAAAATTGAACTTGTATTGTTTTCGCAATTTGAACAATGAACTTTGAATATATATTTATAGACTATACATTAAGATTTGCTTGTAAGAAATAAGAAATGTAATCGCGCATTGGGACCTACTCTCCTTGATTAGTTGGCACACTACAGCATGTCATTCATTCCAGTATTGCACACGAAGTTCATTTTCATTACCCATGGGGAATAAGCGATTTTATACCGTTGATATATTTCTAATATCTTAAGTTAATTTACTTAGTGTTTATTTTGAGATTGAGCTTAAGCTGTACTAAATACGTTTATTTTAAACTGTTATTAGAAACCCTTGCTGTTTGTCCTGTCATTCAACCAGTCCTTCCGCCTGCCTATTTGGAGCTAGTTCCATTCAATTCCATTCCATTCCATTGCTCCATATCGTCCGAGATTAAGATTGTGTAATCCGATGCGTTGTATGAGTTTTCCAAAAGCATGACACATGTTCCTATAAAACTCAAAGCAACTATTATACTCCTGAACGCAAAGAGAAAGGGTCCAACCCAACCCAAGTCTAGAGCTATTTTCCCCTTTTTTAAACGTATTCGTGTACGGAAGTATACTCAAGATTTGTGGTTCGAGTTCGAGGTCCCAATGCCGCGGAACCCAATGCCGTGTGGACATAATGCCAAATGCCATTGCAATCATAATACGCAGAGGGCAGAATGCCGTTGCACATTCTTCCTAATGCAACTGTATGATTCATTTGATTTCAAATAATTTAACTCTATGCAAATGTAAATATTATGCTTGTTTGCATACAAAACTTTGAGATTTTAAATCCGACGTTGTTCAGCCGATTTAGAGCAGAGTATAAAACTTTTCACTAATACATAAGGCATTAGGATACTGGGCATTAGGTCACCTCGGCATTAGTCCAGGGATTCTGTACTTATCGTATATAGTTTCTTCATTGTGATTTTACCCTTAAACGCACTTGTGCACAACAAAATTTTAAAAAATCCAGTCAAACTCTCAACCGGTATACCTGTTAACCGAATCCAACAAGTGCTTCATGCTGCTAACATGTGGACCAACCAAAGTTTTAAAATATGGCCCTGATACCAGCGCTACCCTGTCATCAGGTGCTTTTCTTATTGGATTAATATTCCTGTAGGTATCAATTTATCCTTTCTGTGGTACCCATTTAATTTGAAAGCTAGTTTTAGAGTACAGTATTGAACTCATTATGACCGTGAATTATCCTTTTTCATTCCGAACTATGCTAAACCTTCACAACGGCATTGGGTCCTTTTACTATATTATTCAGCCGGCATTTGGATCATCGGCATTAGGTCTCCTCGGCATTGCGTCGCTCTGCATTAGACCCGGGATTCCAAGGATTAGCATAAAAAACGTTCTGCTCTTTATATTTTGATTAATACGGAAATTACTTAGTTAATGAATACTCGAGGTATTATGGTTTATGGTATGGTGGGCTAAATATGGTTTGCCTGTTTTAATGTTTTTTCTCAATTTCAGAGCAGAGCACGAGGAACTATTGCTTGAAGGACGGTTTCATACCTTCATCCTTGACAACATTCTGTCGTACTCGTATCTTTTTCAACAAGTCCTCCCAAGACTTCTTCGTACTGATTTAACCTCCATCCGTAATGCCCACATGTTGTATCGGATTGCAAAGGTGTACACGGGCATTGAATCCCTCAAACGCACGCTGCTTGATATTGAGCGGAACCTCGCATATGAGCCCCTCACGCCCAAGCTACTTCATCCAAGCTCCAGTTTAAGTTCAGGAATCTCTATTGGAAGCATACATAGTCACTACATCAGCTCCGCAGACGTGTCAATCCCAAGAACGTCCTCCCTGTCTTCGACTGGCCAAATCACGCAGCACGAACCCTCTTCACTCGTGCGTACCATCTCAAGCAGTCGACATCCAGTCGAGTTTGCTGCTTCGGGATTAAAATTGGCCAGTATTAAGCAACTTATGAAGGAATTGGAAGGGCCTGACTTCACTTATGTTTCGTTGTTTTCGATAGCTAGTAAGGAGAAAGTAAGAGTGAACATGAATCTTATGAACACTAGAGTGATTAGATTTATGGCGTTTCTTGATTTGTATTTACGTCTTTCTACTAGATTTCTGCATTATTGTCATTAATTACCGATTCACTGGCGTGTTTAAATGAAAAGCCTTTGGAGCCAGTTGTGCCTTTGAGTCGTTTACAAAGAGTTACTTCCTGGATATTCGGTCTTGAGAAGGATGCAATTACTTTGAATGCTCAAAAGAAGACTCAGCAACACGAACGAGGACGAGTCATCTATTTCTTGGAAAATTCCCGATCCTACTTGGCCAAATTAGCTGATGTAAGTGAAATACAATACATGCATTGCTAATGGTTTTCCTATTGTTCTAGCTTTATCAGTAGGTACCTCATTATACAGTGTATACTCGGGTCTGCATATCAGTAATTGAAAAAATAAAAATCTCTACTTCGAAAAATAAAACGACTATTTTATTGATTTATTGTGTACTTTGTTCTTACTATTATTGTATTCATTTAAACACGTTTCTTCACAGCTGCCTTACACGGAACCCACGCTCTTGAGTGATTCGGAACTTGAAAGCACTCTTGGAAATACATTCGAGAATTCAGCTACGGCTATGGATTCTAACAGACTGGATTTCAACATGGACACTGGCGGTAAGGGTGTGCTCCGGCGGGGTCAGATCGTTCAGAGTATGTTACAATGCAAAGGAAATCCAGATTTGGAGCCAGCACGACGTCACGAAGTCCGAATCTTGATCTTGATTCTGCAGAAAGTGTCTCGCTTCTTGAACAAATTCGTAAGTGATTAATTAATTCCACAAATTGTCCGCAAAGCAAAAAAGCACCTTAGACTAATTGTTTTCCCACAGGTTGTGCCAAGAGTTCACAACATTTACTACGAAGACAGCTATAAAGGGCGATTCTGCCGCGCTGTATTGGCTCGACCACTGTACTATATGCATCAAGCAAGAGAGGAAGTTGGTGGGAACAAGAGCCGGGTTCAGAAATACTTGCCACCTCGAATCAATCTCCGACCATTGGGAACGCAGAATCTTCCATATCAAATGTTTGCTTGTTGTATGGTCTTGGCTTTCATTGGTGTCCGTGGATGGGGTTGGGCATATATTCCGTTTTTGATGCTGCTGATCTACATTGTGCTCAAAGCCTCATTTGAGCCTATCAGCCACATTGACGACCTCAGGAACGAATTTGCGTCTGAATCTGTCACTCGAAGTGTCGTCTTCCCAGTTCGGCTTAATGATTCAAATCCTCCTGATCCTCTCGGTTCCTAAATCTCGACCATTTCAAGATTAACAGTTAAGTTCATGCATGCTATTCAAAATAACAATACATAATTTCTCCGTCTGCGCCAACATACTTGTATCTCAAAATAAATTCGCACGCCTAATTTGACATTTGAATATTTACAAAGGTCTTATAATTGTTCAAATAGGGTATTCTGGAATTCATTGTATTCCTATTTCTACAAAATTCATTCCTTAAGTTATTTTGTTATTAAAATCGAATCACTTCTTTTCGACTATTTTGAGCTAAGATACACTTCACAATTCAATGTTTCCTTAATTTGAAATAGGTACAAGAAAGTTTCTCTAACTTGTACTTACTAAAAGTATGCTAAATTGATTTTTTTGGAGGGAATAAAATGTTACAACTTGTTTGTGATGATTTCCAAGTAGTATATTGTTGTACTTTGTGCTGTATTCTGAATTAATACTTCATGCTTTCATCACTTGTCACTTGTGGTTGGGTTTATTTGGTATTCTTGCGATATTGCGCACCTGCTTGCAGGCTTTGTTAAACACTATTATGATTACTTTTAGCAACGGGATATGTAATTTTAGTAGATAATTCAGTCTTCAGTTTCAGAGATATCTTGGTTTTGAATCGTAGGTCCTTCACTCATGGATTTACTTGGAATAGCAGCTATATCTTCCTGTAAAGATGTATCGTGTGTTAACGGTTATTTAATGCACAGTGTAGCACTTAATGATGAACATCTCATAATGCCAAATCAAAGATAATTAATTGTGGATCTCATGAGGTGAGAATATTTGTCAATCGCTAGGAAGTTGGCCGCTGCACAGCGCAAGGAACGAGTAAGAAAAAGAAAAAACACACTCAAATTCAAAACTCAACATTTGTTCAATTTTGCTTGGATGACAGACAACATTGTTTCTGTCTGTGTCCCTCCAGTGAACTGTAGCTTTTAAGTTCGCAGATGGTGACGGTGAGACTATTCGGAAACAGTGAAAATAACCGAATTTTTGGCCAATTCAAAGCATTCGGGTGAAAAAATAGGTTCCTTTTAATGTTTGTACAGCGGCCGCTTGCGAACGATTCAACATCAATTAATATCTATCACCCTGTACTTAATTTAATGCAACGTATTAGAAACTTACTTCTTCCGAATCCAGTGAATTAGCTTCCGTGACAGTAGGCAAGGAAATGAGATCCATACGTTGGAATAGCTGACGAAAGGTTCTGCCAGGATATTGATCATCATACTGTCGTTCGAAAATATCAGCGTTACTGGCTCGGTCGTGCAGAAAAGTGGGGACAACAATGGTTTGCACTCTCATGGGTTCATACAAATGAGCCGGATTGATCAGGTCAATTTGTCCAAATCCCGATTCTAACTCCGGAAGTTCCTCTTCCTCAAACTCGTTCATGTCACCTGGAATCAGCGAGGGAAAGAGTTCCAGCGTATCCTGATTCCATTCTCCGGTGGGCGCAGGTGCAGGTCGGTACGAGCTCTGGAAATATCGTGATTGGTTAGATTAGAAAATGAGTCTGAACCAGATTTTCAAATAAGTAGTTAAAATAAGTCGTATTTTAAGGAGTTTTCCGAAACAATCTTGCATTTTCTTTGCACGGTTCTTTGTCATTCCGCTAATGTCTTGTTTCGTACACGTGACAATATGGACAAATTCGACTACTTACGGATTTATCATGAATCATGAAATGATAAAAATACCAGTACAATATACAAATATACTACATACATATATAACATGTTAATACGTATGTTAGATAGCTTCGCTTGGTTTGTTGTCAGTTTTTTATGTATTACTACTTGATCATGGGTAGACTGTCAAATAATAATCTTTCAAAAATAAATTGTAACGGGATTTTCGCCGAGATAAGTTTTCCCGTAACACCAATGTCAGTAACGTCATGTGGAAAACCCACTCTTGTCCGTTATTTTGAAAATGGTATGCTATGGTTGAAAATACATGAAATTCTTGAAATGGGTCCTTCATCTTTCAAGCAGCGAAAAAATGCGGACCCTTTGGAATCTGTTTTGAAATACTACCACGGACTTTCTCCGCAAAATAGAGATTAAAAATGTGTTGTACTTAATAAGTACCCAGTAATTGACGATACGTTGACTGTTGCTGGTAACCATGGTGGCCAATGGCTATCGGCTATCGACACGAGGCTCTTGTAGACTGGATTGGTGGTATTCACAACACAACTGTTCTGTTTCGATAACTTGATAGATTTAATCGCAAAGAATGATTATGGAAGGGAAGGCGTTTCTGATGCTGCTGAGAAAGTGGACAAGACGGCGATTAGAAATGAGATCAATCGTTCAAAACCAGCAGGAGTCGGTGACTGCTGGTACGACACCAATTTTGTATTTACGAAATTGTTTTACTACTTGAATATCTGGCACACGTAGCTGACACGTTGGTGCTATGGGAGCAGGAATATAAATATTTGTTGACGACGACCATTCATTTCATTTGATGGAATCGTATTATGACTTCTGAAGTAATGAAGTCGACTAAATAGTTACGAATTCGTTTCCAGGAATAAAATGATTATGTCCGGACTGTTATTTGAATACAAAAAATGAATTTTCTATTCGAATTCGGATATTATGAGTAAATTACTAATTTTTAGTATAGCTACCGTGAGAATTTCGCTTGTCGGGCGTTTATGCTGACTTCGCTTCGCATGTGTATTGTGCATGTATCAGTCGTATTTGTACTTCAAGTTATTTGACACTAGGTATATGTAATTCTTTTCATTCACGCTAATTAAGTGAATTATAAACTACCTATGTATAATATAGGCAGTAATCCATATTATGACTTTATTGCTAAAACCAAAGATGCTCGCATTAACCTACTCTATCGCCATTTCAGAGGTAGCATGGAGACAAATCAAAGGAGCTAAGGTCATTGTACGATTATTAGTGATTGGAAGGAGAAATGTATCGATGACACAAATTATTGTTCTAGATCTTGTAGATGAAATCTGAATGATGATCTGAATCTTCATCATAGGCAGAAGAGCAAACTTTACAGCTGGCCGTGCATTCGTCACGACTTTACTTTACGCATTAAATGTCAATGACTGCGAAAACCCAGGCAAAAACCTGGCCTATTTTATGTCTATGAAATGAACTACTACATAGGTACAATTACAATATAAACCTAATTACATAGAACTAAACACTAAAATCTTCATTTAGTGAGGCTGGTAGGAATGCAGCTTTTTGTTCCATCAGTAATCAGCAGTCAGTACTGTTTTATGTTGCATCCGGACCGGAGCATCACCCGAACTCGTTGCAATTTCTGCAGTTGAGTATGTGCTGTCGATGGAGAATACTGCAAAATACATTCAAAGTGCTGGTTTACGCTTAATAATTCACTAAAGAGAGTTCACTCCATTGTCGTTAAGGGAAAATCATAAAATGTATCTAACTTTCACTTCAATTATTATAACTATTCAAAGGGTGTATTATTTTTAATAACTACTTTTAACCATTTGTCTTCCATCACCCGATCATAAATTCTACTATTTATTTATTCTACAATGGCATTAATCGTTCAATACATGAGTCATCCATTGAAATTTGATTTGCGGTTAAACTGTATGTATGTGTTTGCGCATTTCTAGCTAACTGGCTACACAACTGAACAGATCACATCCCAGACACCAGAGCAGGAGCCAGTGAGACAAAGCATGGTACATATAAGATACGAGCTGTTGCTCGATCTACGATCCGGGGGGAAAGGTCAAGGGTCAAAGAAAACTCCCACGCGATGACCCCAAAAATTAGCAAACTTTTAAACTATTGGTCATCCAAATCGGTCTAGTACTTTCGGAGGGAATCCGGGGTAAAGTTGTTGACTCCTTGGGGCCCCTGGAAGTCAAAAGGATTGACCCATTTTAAGAGTGTGTTCCCCATGATTCATACACCAGTAGGTACACGAATCGCAAATAAGAAAGTGGGGTATATTTTTGGTGCCCCTGGAGGTCAAATCAAGGGTCAATTGAAGCCAACACGATTTTCCGCGTGATTCTGACACCCGTAGCCACACAAATCGTGAATAATTACTCAAGGTCACATTTTGACCTCAATGTATCGTTGGTTTATTCATGTTTTGTGTCTTACATAACGATTAAATGTATGGGACTCTCCTTGACCTCTGGCGGCTCCGTCCTGGCTCTGCACGACTACCGAAGGACTTCGCATGAAGCCTTGACCCTGCATGAACCCGTGTCAAAATCGGTCTCCAGCGGTAGGATATATAATGACCATACATACATACTCGTACAGACATACAGACAGACAAAGCAAGGACATGCGTTATGTTATGAGTTATGACATAACCATCTATACCATAAAATCGTTCCTTTGGATGTTTGTCTGGATGGATGGATGGATGGATGGATGTTTGTCCTCTATCTCCTCCGAAACCACTAAACGGATTTGGATGACCAATAT
>JAQFXY010000894.1:0-15242 GCA_034693865.1 Ceratophysella sigillata | reverse complement strand
GCCACTGTCAGTGCATGCTTCCCCATGCCAGTCCCAAACCATATGAGCCCTCAGATCCTCATTCATGGAATCCTCCGTTGTCGTTGTCCTCTGTGTAGGTCAACCACCGTTCACCGAGCCCAGCTCCAAGCATCTAAGCTTGCATTCGCGAATACTTTTTACAGTATCGAGGGTGGAGGAGAGACAGTCTTCGAACCACCTGGCTACCCTGGCTGGGTTAGTAATAGTGATGTTCCATGAAGTTTGCTGAAATATAATGGATTCGTTGAGGCGAAGCACGTTTTGCGTTCCAATATGTGTAGTATTATATTGGACCATTCGTTTGCCATAAGTACTGGTGGAATACTCCACCATGTACACACACGCCGCTCTAGTGATTAAGTCAGGATTTGGGCGAGAATAACGCAACATTGGGGCCTGCAAACGTCCAGCAGCCCGAACCCATAGATCAACTGTAGAAGTAAACAAATAGGCCTCGTATACAGACGTGGACACTATATTGAAGAATAGAGTTGTGGCCACATTAATAGAATGTTCGTATGAGAAAGGACAGGATGTGTCACGCGAATACAGTGCTCCAACGATCCAGGTGGAAGGATCGAGAAAGGGTCCATGAACAATCTCAATGTCACCGTCGGAACTATTCGTCATCGAGAAATGAGCGTCCAAGTGATCATCCGGAGCAGCAGAAGTCAAAGCTGGAGTCGGAGGGGAGATGTCGGAAGGAGCAATTTCATTAGTGAGTAATTGATGTAGTTCCAAACGCTGACGGACAATAAGTTCCACCTGACCGGAATCCGTTGGGAAGGTAGAAGCTGAGACAATACCATGTTGAAGGAATAAGATTGTAGAATTACTGATCTTTAGATGACCGACGTGTTGAGGAAAAAACGAAGCGCCATGGTGGAACTAAAAACAATAAAATATGAAGTTCACAAATTGTTAAAAACTGCGAATTGATCCCGAATGGAGATAGATTCGCACACAACGTAGCAGACGCGGATGTTTGGCACGGAAAGTTGAAATAAAATCATGAGTATGAAGGTGTTGTCGCAACTGCACACTGAGAAAGAAGGACGGCAGTAAGTTTAACCGTACGGCCAAGTTGTGTGGAAGAATATAGTATTTTGAAAGTGGTATCAATTGATGTTAAAGCTGTGATTAAGATTTCATTCAAACTAATTTTGGAAAGTCCCAATGTAATTTCGCACCATGGATTAAAGTTATAACTGTACCAAGCCAATGCTAACTCGGGGCAATGAAGAGAGTGAGCCGTAAGGAGACAGTAAGCACTGCGCTCCACCTTAGACTCGCAAAAAGCATATCCACTGGAAGGCTTGTACAATAGGAATGCAAGTTGCTTTGAGTCTGGCTCCAACTGCACAGCATGTGTAAAATCATTCAGGGGCGTGAGTACGAATTCTTCGGAACCGTTCGTCACTTCATAACTATGGAGAGTCGAGCGATTATTTGGACGATGCTTGCGGTATTTATATTGAAAGGAATTATAACGGTGCACTTGGTGTGATTCAGAAAACGACACCCATGAATGGTAAAGAACATCATTAAACGGGTGAGATTCATATAACCAATTAGACTTGTTAAGAGGGACGTCTTCCCGAATAAAGTCGGCACGGTTGGAATATGTTATCAGAGTACTGCAAACCGTATAGCTTTGATAGTCAAAATGTGTGAGGATATCAGTACATTGAGCAAAAAAAGGTTCGTAAAAGTTCGATCATATGGTTTCACAAGTCTGTAGGTTATAATAAATGAATCAATATTAGTAGTGGCATCGTATGTTTGAGCTATAATACGCAAATGTTTGAAGCAATAATATGCCTGTACGGGCGGCTGCACAGGGACAATCGAATGCACTTCAGTAGGAGTAACAATGGAAGCGGCAAGGGAGTAGGTACGTTGAACCGCTTCAGGATCAATCTGACGAACAGTGTGAGTTGGGGTGAAAAACGTATAATTGCCAGAAAACATGGGAAATTGCAGCAAAACATTGTAAAGGCATGTTAACGGTAGGGCATGCTTCATGACTAGAAATAGCCATGACTAATGTAAGTGTCTCGTACAACACTGTTGTACAAGGCATTGGAGCTTAGAGTGTCACATTGCATTCTAGTGCAAGACGTTCTCACGAAAGAGCGTGAGACAAGGGTCTGTAAGGGTAATGTGACACGGTGGAAGTCCAAAGATCAGAGGGTGGAGTTGGGCCAAGGGAGGCTGAATAACTTGTTCAGTAGCCGAGACCTAGGAACATAGTTCATGGGTAAGGAGGGACTCGCCCAGGACGGAAAAGGTCGGGTAGTCCCAGGACTCGACACAGAGAGTCAGGAGACTTCAAGTCGGAAGGAAGTTAGGGGATTCTAGACTTTTGGGTGAGGAGACTATTCACGGTTCGGGAGAAAGCTACTTGGTTGTGAATAAACTGACAGTTTATGAGTGGAAACATTGGAACAATAGTGTTATTTATTTTAATCACTTTTGCATCGGCACGCTAACCATACCTCATTAAACTCGCTCATCTCGCCCATTTACGCACAACTTCACCCCTTTACACATGGTGGCAGCGGAGGGATTCACTGAAACTGATGCGTAATTTGACCGTTAGTTTCTGTAAACTGAATCAAAGAACCAGGCGGGGTGTTGTGAAACTGGCGTACCCATCTGTGCAAAATACATTCGAGACTTAAGTGAAAGTTTAGATTGCAGTTTTCAAGTTCAAGGGGCGGTAGACCGAAGACGAGCGTTGTAGAAGTGGGTGACTGGAGTAAGAACAGCCTGGCAAATCGTATAAAGGACTCAAAGACCCTGTCCCCGCCCACCTGGAGAAAGTCAAAGGGGGTTCTGTGACTATCGTGGGATCCAAGAGCCCGGCGGCCCAGGAGACGACCCACGAGACTAGTAGGCGGAAGGCCTTGCACAGGACTAGGAGAATTGAAGACCAAGCCAAAAACCTCGACCGTGGCGGTCCGGTAGCGGTACACATTGAAGAACAGAACCATTGGCTGGAACATTGGACTCACACAAAGCTAAGTTTATGAGGTTTAGATTTATGGAATTGCGTTATGCCTAGAGTAGCTGTAAATTGTTAAGCGTGAGAACTCGGGGTTAGACTGGGGAGTGATTTCAAATCCGACTTAGTATGACGTCAGGTCTAGCGGTCACAGTAGTGTTAAATCCCGCGGAGATAGGAAAATTTAGCGGAGATAGCGATAGGACACTGATAGATTTCCTACGTAAAATTGAGTCTTACTACCTTGAAGGGGTGAGGGTAGATCAGAAGGTGCTATGGTCACATTTGTTACGTCATTTATCAGGATTGGCTAGAGAATGGTACATTGTTTGGCGCGAGCGGTTGTGCCAAGAGAGAAATGAGCCAACATGGGAAGAAACCAGAAAGGCTATTTTAGTCGAATTTAAGAGACCCGAGCAGTTGATAGTAGAACAACAGGGAAATGAAAAGGGGATTAATTAAGTTTATCGCGCACTCAAACAAATTCATGATTCCAGTGTGACATTAAGCGAGGAGAACTCAATTATTTGGATTTTGATTAAGTGGTTTCCGTGGCGAATATGAAATGTTAGTACACAACTCGTTTAAGGATTTAGCTCAGTTAAAAAAGAAAGTCCGGCGTGTAGACTATAAGCTAGCCCGGGTTCCAATTGTGAAGATTAGAGCGGTGTGTTCCGCGGGAGTAGAAACAGCGGGACCACAAGCTAAAACACCGCGGGGAAAATGTGGTTTCTGTAAATCTAGAGGACACACGAACTAATTGTAAGAGGTTACTCGGACATGTAGTTCGAAGAAAATAATTGACGTTTACTGTTAGATTTTAAAACAGAAAGACATCGTATGTAAATCAGGGTTTGAGAGAGAAAGTTCGGGGTAATAAAGTCAATCAAAAGATTACCATGTACGAAGAAGACCAGAGTGGTCATTACGCTTGTGCGCTTGCGGAAACGCCGGCCCAGGTGGGATAATTATGCTTGTGCGCTAGCGGAAACGCCGGCCCGAGCGGGATCCGCAGTTTGTTGGCCGCCGAAATGCGACTGGCGTTGGCGCTGTTTACACGGCCCTTTGTTCGGTTGTCGGTGCGCTTCGAAGGCGGTGGCCTCGAGACACGTACGAAACTGTACCAAGGAGAGAAATTACCTGACTCTGCGCGAGATGGCATTGGCGGAGTCAAGGAGAGAAAGCCCGGGGTAACCGCATGAGCGTGGGCTAAAGTTTACAGTCTAGCAAGTTGGGACGATACAACGACTATAAACATCGAAGAAGCATTCCATAATAGAGTTATTTATTTAAAAACGCACATGATACAGTCACAGAAGACACACAGTGCATACAAGGAACTATGCATTATGGTAACATGATTAGATAAGTCACATTTTCGGGAGAATTGGCCGAAACAATAGGGACAACGAAAGTCGTTGGTAGTAGCCTTCCCCCAGTGCACATTTGCGATATGCCGAGGAATGCTTTTCGCATTGAAAAGCCCTGTGCATACCGGACACGGTTTTTCTTGCCCAGGAATACCCCTTGCAGTGCCGGCCCTATCCGGTATTTTACCGATGCAGACAACCAATGGGCAATAGAAACGGAGGTATTCTTTTCCAACTTTCTCTTTCTCCGGGGGCTTGGGATAAGGCTAATGCGTTGGCCATGCAGTTTAGCCAATTTGCGCCAGTCTTCGATTGTAATCTTCTTAGAAGCAGTTGTTTGGCGGTGCCTCGGAACAGGGTTGTGAAACTTTCCCTACATGTCAAAATGATACAGAGGTTATATAAGTTAACCTGGACTAAAGGGCAGCATACAAGTGATTATCATCTCGAAAGAAGAAGGTTTGGGTAAAAACAGAACCTTGTCACGAGGAGAGAAGACCCGGTGCAGGAGGGCACGTTTCCGTGCAGTTTGCGAACGCTTAACAAGCGGGAGATCCGGAGTTGGGTTGGTCACTTCAAAAAATTTAAAAAATTTAATTTAATTTGAGCGTCGATGACCGAGGCGGGCTCGGAGTAGGATATGAGCATTTCGTTGCATCACGCGAAGGAAGGTCCTATTAATGAGAACGCCGAAAGATAATTTAAGTTCAGAGTTAGGTGAGCCAGTTAGTTTGAAACCAATACAGAAAGAGTTCATAAACAAAATATGACGTTTGTGATCAGAAAGCGAAAGAAAGCGAGCTAAGAACTTTAGGTCAAACCGCCTACCTTGGTTTTCGAGAGAGTCTTCCGTGGGGTAGCAAACCGTTTCAACATGTTCAATTTTTCGACATGAGGCACACATTCCTTCCCACTACTATTTTGAACAGATTCGTTAACGCCGGGAATCGGTAGCTCACGTTTCCAGTGACAAAAAGTAAGGGGTAGTTGAAGAGTCACTTTTCTTCCAAAGGGAGTGTAAGACACATCCCCGACGAGTCTGAGGCAGGGGTCAAGTCGTACAACGAGAGGTTTTAGACCTACAGGTTGTGAGTCAACGCTCAAGTTTGAGGCGGCTGCTCTCAGCACAGGACCTGCAGAGTATCACGAGACGGTATATCGGTGCTGTATGGATAGATTTTTTTTGACTTTTTTTGACCCCCACTCAACCAACTCCTTGATGTACTTTTACTAGTTACACACTATGTACACATAACAATTGGCTTTTACTACTTACACAGTATGTACACATAACAATTAGAGTCTGGACGAGTCTAGCTTGTCATATGAAAAAAAACCTACCACATGATATACAATGCAGGGATCAGCATCTTGCATGTGAATAATAGGTAACTTATGCTCAAAGTAAAATCTGGTCCATTCCGCTGCTCCTAACTTAACTGATGACGATGAACGACAACGAAACCTAACATCCACTGGTTTCGCTGTCTCCCTGGTGTGCCGTGGCCGTGACGAAGCGACCTGACCTTGACCTTTCAGCCTCTACGATGGCTTCCACTTCTACTGCATTGGTAAGTAATTCATCAAAGCGATGCATATAGCTTTTATGTTATAAATTTAATACTAAGATACATACATTACATAAATATACATAAGTATTTTGTGATTGTGAAGGAATGTTGTTGTTGAAGATGATTGATGATTTGATGTTTGAGTATTTGAGAAATGATACATTCATTTGGGTCGCTGACCCCCCGAATTTTTGCGACTTTCACTTGAGACGGGTCACGTCCAAATTTTTTTTAAAATGTACAGTGCGCTTAGTAAAGCAGGATAGCTTACTATGCTTATTTTACACAGTAGGGTTTCTATCAGTGTGCTTTTTTTATGTTTCACACTGTACATTAAAAAAATTTGAAGTTGACCCGTCCTGTGTACATTGATCGCTTGTTGAGAATTATTGAATGATTTAAATGACATTATTGGATAATTAAAATGTTTGCAATACTTTTTATTACACAAACTCCCTTAAATCTTAACAAGCCATCATTGTACTTTGCTTAATGCTTTACGCTTTCCTCATTGCTTGAAAACATGTCATTATGTATAAGATGTGTCTTATTTATTGAGTTTCTTTATTAATTTATTTAATAAATTTCTCCCAGTTAATTCAATTATTTTAAATTCATTCTAGAAAACAAGAATAAGTTGTCAAAAATTCAAAAAATTTACGCAAACTAAAAAGTTGCCCGACAGTCGAGTAGGGAAGTGGCTCCGGCATCAGGATATCTCAAACAAAGAACAACGGGCGGCGGTGATCAGGATGGGGTTTGCGGAAATGAGAAATGTAAGTATTTGTAGTTCATAATATTCTATAAAATCAATAAGCATTGATTTAACCCATTCTCATATATAGTCAGTACCGAAGGAGCGTCTACCGGAAGTAGAAGAAAAAATCAAAAAGCGTAAACGAAAGAACTATAGAAGAGATGACAGAGAAGCTAAGAAGAAGGAAATTATTAAAAAATCTAAAGAAAAAAACTAAAACCAACTATGGACTTTAGAAAGAGACCCGTCAAAACTCGATAATAAAAAAGACACACCTTATACATGTTGATATATTTCACGGTCTTTCTTTCTTGTTTTTCTACATACGCATCTCATATCTCATGACTTTAACTCGTGCATACGTCATGTCAGAAATTATCAGGATTAAGCTTCATTTTATATTTAAACTGTTGTAATTTTTTAATCACAGAAAAGTAAAGCGACGGATATGGATTTTACACTGAAGAGTATGGGGGATGACTTTGTGATGGATAATAAGGTGCAAATAAACACAAGTACCAGTCTATTGGTACTCAATAAAGGCAATCAGTTATTTAAATACGACAATTAAAATATTTGTAGGTTTCTAAAAGGAAGAAGATTTCTCCGAAATACATAGACACTTCGGACAGTGATATAGAGACTGGTATGCCATCAAAAGTCGTTGTTAAGAAAGCAGTCAAAGAAGTCAAATGTGACGTATGCTCATATACAGCAAAGACTAATTCACGCATGAAAAGACATGCTTTGAAGCATAAGACTTTAGATGGACTATCAGGAGAGTTGCAGTGTCCACACCATGCCAATGGCGGTCAACAAAATTAGAACACATGGACCAGCACCTTCGGAGTGAACACCATAGAAGCATGGATGTAGATACTTATCATTTCAACAACGAAGAAGATCTAAAACAATGGTTGATAACAATTCAGGAAACTCAGTTTTCGAAATACTTGACAAAACAACGCAAGGGCTCAGCTCAGGCTCACCGAACTTATTATTGTCACCGAAGTAATCAGTTCAAAGAAGCTTCGAAAAGTACTGGAAAAAGAAGCGCTAAGAAACTTGGCTCTATCAAGTCAGACCATCTTTGCACTTCGCGGATTGTAGTGGAAAAAACAGTAGCTGGATTAGATGTAAAGTTCTATAAGACTCACTCTGGCCACACACTGGAACTTGGCAAGATCGGCCTAACATCCCCTCAAAAAGCGCAATGTGGCGAAGCTGCTCGGAGATGGTGTTCCTACTGCATCTGTACTACAGAAACTCCGCTACCATCAGACAGACGAGGTGAACAGGGCGGGTATATCCAACATGCAGGATATAAGAAACATAGCCAAGAAATTCAATCTGTTCTGCCTTTAAACTGGATGAAAACGATGCTAAAAGCCTTGATATTACAATTAAGAAGCTCGAGAATGAAGGTGATAACGGCATTTTTCTCTACAAACCGCCTGGAGTGCGAAGTATGGAATTCCCAGAACTATCAGACAGCGATTTCCTCATTGCATACATGAATGAATCTCAGGAGCATATGCTGAAGACTTACGGGAATGATATTATTTGCACCGACGGTACGCATGGAACCAACGCGTATGGCTTTGAACTTTCTTCTGTGGTGGTAATAGACGATCAGCACCAAGGCTATCCAGTGGTTTTCTTTTACCATTCGTGCAAAAGTGAAGAAACATACAATATCTTGTTTAGAAAGCTTAAGGAACGAGTTGGTGATATCAATTGCCGCACTTTTATGTCGGATGATGAAGCGGCTCTCTATAGCGCTTGGAAGACAATGGGCACAGTTGGTAAAAAGCTTCTAAGCTGCACCTGGCATGTACTTCGAAACTGGAGAAAGCACTTGACTGGATTTGAAGTAAACTTAAGAAATGATGTATTTGCTAAACTTCGAGCAATTATGACCACATTAGATCTTGTCACCTTTCAAGCCGGAGTCAAAACTTTTTTGGAATTTCTGAATCAATCTGAAGCCCTCAAGACTTTTGCTGAGTATTTCATCGCCTACTATTTCAATCGCACAAGTGAGTGGGCATATTGTTATCGGGTCGGTGCTGGGATCAACACAAATATGCACATTGAAAGTATGCATAAAGAGATCAAGTACAATTTCTTCCATGGCAAAAAGATAAGTCGCATGGACATAAGTTTCGCCACCAAAGACAAATTATTAAGGCAGCGGCATGGATCCAGTCTGGAGCTAAACCTTTCTTCTGTCTTTGGCATGGGAGGAAATCATTGGATTGTACAATCAGAAACGAATGAGTTCGAATTTTATACAGTGAAAGAATCTCCAATCGCATGTCACTGTCAATTTCTTTGCCCTCAATGCAAAGTGTGTATGCATGCCTATACATGTACCTACCCAGACAACGGTATATTCATGAACATGTGCAAACATATCCATCTTTTAATCCGATATCTAGGACCAAACAAGTCAGCAACAATTGGTCACGAGAATGAAGATATGGATTGTGATGGAGAAATTTTGATTGATACAAACGAAACCAAAGAAATATACCAAAACGAAACTCGCGCTCATTTAGCTGATATTTCGCGTCAACACAAGCCGGACGATCAAGAAGCGGTGCGGAAGCTGACAGATGACTTTTATGGTAGAGCTCTTCAACTTGCAACCAATTCCCAATCTGCAAATACATTGCTGGACATTATGAAGACTGCCCTTGCTACCATGGAACGATTCAAGAAGGATGAAGTTGAATTGTCGGTGCCATTTGTCACAACTAAGATCAGTACAATCCAAAATATCGACCAGCAATTAAGATTCATCCCAAAAAAGAAAACAAAGGTCTTGCCCGATTAATCTACCCGTCAAAAATTCTACAAGATTTTGCGGAACAACCAGGTTTGTCTTTACAAATTTTAATTGCTTTGAAATAATTTGTCAAGTACAAAATCATGGATACCTAAATAATATATTTTACTTGTTTAGCTGAAATGCAGTTGGCTAGATGTGAAAAAGATGAATTTGCAGAAATACCGGTACCTGGAGAGAAATCTGGTACGTTTTGAGTGTTTAAAAATATTAACCGTCACTCATCGAATAATTTTTAATTTCTACAGGTGGTGGTGACTCGTCAAGAAGCAAAGGAGCTTGAGTAATAAGTTTTCCAGTTATCACTTCGATAGTTCATTTCAGTTCCCCTTAATGTCGCTCAGTCCTTCAATAATATACTACTTATATTACTATCTACATAGATTCTAGTAAAAATTATTTACAGCATTTGGTTGGCGTACTATTGAGATATTGCGATTTCACAGTACATCATTTGTTCGGTTCGCGTTGACTTAGTTTACTTTTGACATATGCTACGGCAAAGCAGAGAGATGCCGGTTGTCCGTCATCAGATCGATCATTCAGTCGCCAGCAGCGAAATAGACCAGGGAGCATAAGTTACCGCATTATTCACATGCAAGATGCTGATCTCTGCACTGTATATTATGCGGTAGTTTTTTTTTTCCTATGAAAAGCTATTTTGCAGACAAATGTTGAAATGTGTTTCATACAGCAACTTGCCGCATTTTACAAACCAATACTGCGTAATGTAATGTCTAGACTCGTCTATTGGTTATGTGTAGTGTGTAAGTAGTAAAAGAGCATCAAGGAGTTAGTTGAGTGAGAGCCAAGTCAAAAAAAAATCTATCCAGTCAGCACCGATATACCGTCTCGTCAGAGTATCGGGTTAGTGGACACGGGACGACTTCAGGATTGTGCTCGGAAACAGAGGAACTTGTTTCTCGAATTGCAGGCGGCACTTTGAGAACCACTAGGGAGCCTGGGCTGATCGGAGCAGTTCGTACAGCTTCAGCCTGGTCACGCTCAACAGGTGGATATTCCGGAGCCGTGATCTTCGTAGTGGAAAATGATGCGGGATCTGGGAGAGAGTTTGGATAAATAGTCACATCCAAATCTCTTGACAGAAATAACGGAACCTCTTGATGACAGAAGCATTCACGTTGGTTTCATCTTCAGCCGCGGCCTGAGGAGACAAAATTTCATGCACGGAAGCAGAAGAGATGTCTGAGTAAGGTAACCCGATGCAGGAAGAATCAGGAGTAGCCCCTGCTCCCGGCATAGAATCACCCTGCGGTGGAAAAGTAGGTGTAGCTGTCTGCGGAGTTGCAGTTAGCCAGCCAGTCGAAGCATTAGGGCGTCTTGGACTTTCCCGTGGGACGAAAACCTCGATAAATTAAGATGAGAGAAGAAAGTCAAACTTGTACGATTGATGAGGATTTTGAAAGGTAGAAACAATACTGATTGCACATCGTAATCGAGCAAATTATCCAAGAGCGAAAAAGTATAAAGACTAGAGTTTCGTGAAAATGGTTTAATTTACCGTGATGGCAGAACACATAGTTGGAATCGAGAGATCCAGCGGATCGATCCGCAAAGACTTCATGACGGCGTAGAAACCCATAGCGTTTACACGAAGGCGGTGGAAAATGGTATGGAACACGCCTGTCCCTTCAAATGCTACTACTGTGACAAGCGGTTCTCATATGAAAAAGGACTGGTGACCCATATGAACAGAAGCATCCGTCAAATGTAAATTTCACTGAAATAGGGGAGTGAAATAGAGTTAAACAAAAACAATAAATCCATAAACGTAAAACAACACCGACTAAAACCAATTTGAATTTGCAGCAGAAATAAAATAAAGGGCCAAGCTTCCTGTCAAAGCGGCGGTCTCCAACCAAAGCGGATGTCTACAAACAAAGTAGCTGTCGACCATCTGAGGCAGACCATTACAATTAAAACGTTAAGTTATATTAAGTTATATCATCAAAGCGGCATTAAGAACAATTTGGAATATTAGAATTACTTAGTATAATATAACAAATAAAGTGTATAGCCAAAAATTAATAATAATAAAAAAACACATACCAGATATCGATACGAGATATCTGGTGCAAGAGCAGACTCTACCGTACTCCCAAATAAGAGGAAGAGAGAGTCATGAAGTTCAAGGTGTATAAAGGCAGTCTTCTGTAGGTATAAAGCCTGTTTCGAGCAACTTCGTGACACATGTGATGTGTCAATTTCACCAGACAGATTCCTCCACTCGTTGAATCAGACGAACAATCTGAAATGCGAGACCAGCCAAGAGGCATAAAACACTGGAATGAACTGAATCCGAAAGCAGCGGTAGTAAATCCTAACAGGCTTCAAAATACAGAAACCAATTACATTAAAGTGATGGTGAAGTGATGAATGGATGTGTGTATTTAATGAAGTTGCGAACAATACTTCGCTCCGCGACACAATGGGCTCGACCATCACATACTAGTATTATTATTGGTATACTTCTTATTTAAAACTCCAAATGCTATATTAAAGAAATTATTATTTAGTGCGGAGTGTATAAATTATACCTTAAAGTTAACTTAAAAACTATTTTAAAAAAGTTTTAATTATGGATATAATTGCGTAATTAAATAACATAAATTAATAATAAAATTACCTTTTCTGACAAATATGATATATTTTTTAGTCACTTGTCACATTAGCCTCAAAATACGTCATATGCTGTCAAAATGTCATTTTACACGTCATTTTATATAGGAAAATCTCATCTCATTTCTCTACGCTTCATCTTATTTGGTCAACATGCAGCACACCTAATTTCTACATAAATACGTTATCTGGTCCTGTCACAATCAATAAATTATTTTATTTCGACAAATCAGAAATTACTTTAAAAAGTTAGCAACAGACTAAATCTCTTCTCCAAGTCAAGATCAACTTCAAAATACTCAAAACTTAAACTGATGAATAAACATTGGTTACAACCACTTGGTTTTTACACAAGTCAACTGGTTCGAGCGAACTTACAAATAATCAATTTATTCCAATGCCATTATGTCATTCTTCCCATTTGTAGTAACACTTCTGCAGAAGGCTCAACTACAGTTTTTAGAACTATGTATAAGTTCAAAACTAAATTCATTCCGTTGTTGCATATCCCTACATGTTAAAACCAGAATGAAAATACCAGGACAAGGCTGCTGCAGTGCTAAATGAAAACAGAAGCTGACTCATAATCTCGAGTGAAGTGCTCGGATTTACACACTCGAGTTTATTCAACATTGCAAATTGAGATTGTTTTAGTTCAGGAATTCATCATTTGTAAGATTACAAATGTCGACTGCACAAGCACAACAACTTCAGTTGGAAGCCCACCCTCCAATTCAAATGATTATACTTCGCCCTGGGATTCAAACCAGACCATGCTCATTCCAGTGGCGCAAACAGTTAGAACTTTCTGACCACGGCTAAGGTCGATCCCCAGATGTGCATGAGACCGTCAGGTAAAGGACGATTTGGAAAACGCACCCTATTCTTCACACTTGACTTTGGAGGACACTCGACTGATAATTCCAAAGGTTCTGGATTTGAATGAAACAATTCCAATCACGGATCACGAACATCTCTACAACTGATGACTACAAACATTCAACCATCTTTAAATTCAACGAATCCGTTCGAAATCATACATTTTACCCGGATGTTTTACATTGCATAATAGTGCTTTATTATCATAGTTGAATTTGGTAGTAATACTTAAGCTTGAATAGCATTACAATGAATTCATATTTAGAAAGTAACCGAAAATAATGAACAGTGTGTGATTAAGTGGTGACAGTCTATAGACTAGATTAATACAGCAGAACATAGCACAAATTATATTTCATTTCAGAGCTAATCAGAGCTAAATGGTTAGTAAACCCCTAGAACGCACATAGGCAGTTAATACCATTCTCCTGAAGAGCATTCTACGTATGCATATTCCAAAATCACAAAATTAAGCCTTACAGCTATGTAGTTACTGGCTACAAATACATATCCCGTGTGGAAATTAATATTGTGCACTGGTATCGTGTCAAATCTAATTACAACTTAAGTATGTGAGCAACCCAATCACCAACCAAAACCAAAATCACTTAAGAAAACCCATTTCCCTCTAGTTCCCTTATCATATTAGTTAACTATACTTCTCCGGTATATTACATCAAAGGTAAGCAATTATATTCATTAGAGCACTTTTTCAAGGATTTCACAATATTTTATCCTTTGTGTTCAGAGGAAACAGTGGAATTACAGTAGAAATTAAGTCTACTTGCATCGTATTCAAGAGACGATAATAATTCGCTATTTCGTACAAGCCTCTACGTAGTCTAATGGAATTTCGCATATCGTTGTCACACAGCAACAGTTAAATACATGTACACAGGAGGATGGAATGCATGATTTTATACTGTTTAGAAAATTACGGTCACTTAATAAGAACCAATTATACTTTCACGATTTAAAGATAAATACTTTATAAAAGAAGACAATTTTTCACGAAACCAGACGTCGAAGATTAGAAATAACAATGGAGACAGGACTCAATGATACCACCGTGTACCATACAGAAATTCAGCCTTTCCAGCTTTCGTAAGACTCGATTAATTGACTGTAACTGATTCCATGAAAAGGAAATTGTGGAGAAAGTAAGTTCTCGATGCATTTTACAAACACGAATCTAATCAACGTTACAAGGATGGACGTTAGGAGGTTCTGCTTCAATGGATGGAGACTATGTTTAATTAGGTATAATGCTTAATCCTCTTAACTGAGTGTCGTGTCAACAAGTTCAAGTAGGAATTAGGATAATCAAAGTTTTTTCGCGCTAAGTTGTACAAACCGCAACTGGCTGTCCCCCTGGACTGTTAGGACAATATATTTATACTTTAGTTAAAATACAAAGAACAATTAATAAAAGTCCTTATTTTCAAAGAGGACGGCTAAAATGTAGTTTCTTCTTCTTGTATACTAATTCATAACAAAGGTATTCTCGTTTGTTAGCATTCTAACAATAATTGTTGGCAATCAAATGAATTTCAGTCCGCTCGTCACACTCCAAATCACTACATATATATATTCATATTTAACTAGTCAATCGACCAAAAGCTTTGAAAAAGGTTCGAATACATTTTTTTATGCGAATGGAATATCATATTTACATAGCATCAGTTTTGATTTGGCAACAAGTAGTTAGTAAACAGTAGGCATAATTAAAAAAGTGTACGAATGTTCTAAATTAGTAAGTACTTCTCCGTATCTTTGTACCAGAGAGAGGACTGTGTTTCTCAAGAATGTTAGGTTTAGGAATGGATGTTAGGTGAAGGTCTCGGGTTGCAGAATGGAATGCGTGACATTTGCTAGTCCGTTCTAACAAGAATTCTGGCACGTTGGAATGTGGTCTCAAGTTAAATCCTAATACCGATGCTGGAACTCATGATGCCAACGATTGAAGTCAATGTGGAACACGACAATGGATCCAGTCGCCAATCCAGCTAGTAGAAATCTGCAAAAAACAAACAAAAATCGTCATTATCTATACCATAAAATCGTTCCTTTGGATGGATGGATGGATGGATGGATGGATGTTTGTCCTCTATCTCCTCCGAAACCACTAAACGGATTTGGATGACCA
>JAQFXY010000893.1:0-15263 GCA_034693865.1 Ceratophysella sigillata | reverse complement strand
TTAGGTTAGGTTTTCCGAAACGCTCGTAATTTTGAATAATTCTAGTTAGGTTAGGTTAGGGGTTCTTGAAAGCCCCGCATTCCAAATTCTCAGTAAGTCTGCGTCATCACAAGTCTACACTGCCTTTAACTTCCTCTCCACAAGGGAGACAACATGTTCCTTCAAATCGACTTGGATATTCCACAGATTCCTAATGTCTTCCAGCTTGTTCTGATGGACGACATTTCAAACTTTTAACTATGTAGTAATACCTTGCAAGTATTGAATAAAATTGATCTTACTATTTAGGTGCATGGTCCCTTGGTTTCCATTTACTTAAACTATCAGGAATATTGACAATTGCTGAGTCAAAAATACACTATTGACTAACTAAAATACAGAGTATAGTATATAAACGTTTTGAGCTGTTCCATAATATTCTTCGACTCATTCCTCCCATCAGAAGGCATTATTGTAAACTGTGTGGCAAAAGTTATTACAGCGGTAAATTATAATTTACGAGAGGGATACCCGGTCTACCACGCGGGGAAAAGGTCAAGGGTCAATGAAACCCCCTCCCCCCACATGATTACCACAAAAACTAGGAAAAAGCTATTGGCCATCTAAATTCGTCCAGTGGTTTCGGAGGGGATAGAGGACAGACAGACAACCAACAAAACAGACGACAAAAAAGGTACGATTTTATGAAAAGTAGCATGTAGCTGTGGCGAAGAAGCAATAAGAAGCAATACATACGTAGATACGTAGTAGTAGGAGCAAGTAGCGTTGAATTGGAATAATTGAAACAATAGCCTGGCTCTCAGCTAAAGCTAATAAACCTAAACTGCTGCTGCTGCTACTTTGATGTATCTACTTATCTTGGTGTTGTACTG
Organism: Ceratophysella sigillata; assembly: GCA_034693865.1. Classification (NCBI taxonomy): domain Eukaryota; kingdom Metazoa; phylum Arthropoda; class Collembola; order Poduromorpha; family Hypogastruridae; genus Ceratophysella; species Ceratophysella sigillata. The sequence goes on along the minus strand of JAQFXY010000893.1, from coordinate 14,391 downwards.
TGCTATGCTATGTTCTATGATTTTTTATTTTTCCAACGCAGATGACATATCGTGTCAGATACACATCAACCAATACCAGATTTGCTATTCGTGTTTCACACACACGTTGAAGCTTGAATTAATAAAATTGTCATGAGGAACCATGGTCATACAGATACTCATAGATAGCACAAATGAAAATCAGTTCTGTACTTGTATTCTAAATTGGAATTGTAAACCTTCCTCACTCACACAAGTCCTCGATAGTATAGTGGTAAGTATCCCCGCCTGTCACGCGGGAGACCAGGGTTCGATTCCCTGTCGGGGAGATATACATTTTTGGCCCTATCCAATAGCGCAGCGTAAACTTGTCACTTGGTGAACAGTGAATTCTGATTTTGTACAGTATTGTAAGAGTTTCCAGTTCTGTATTTTTGTCATCCTCGTCTCAATCCAGATTTTCTATGTATTTTCTCATTCAACTCGCAGCTCCATATCTCAATAGAGATAATGAATTTGAATTGTATTATCGGTGCTATTGATACATACATAGATGCGCCTCTACACAAGGAAATTTCAACTTGTATGTAACCTATAAACATTGAAATAATTGAATGAAGCGGAAGGAAATGGTACAAATCTCATAAAATCACTACTGTTTTCGGAACATGGTATATGCATGAAATGAAAACACAATTGGAATTTTTTTGCGAAGTAAGTGAGGGATTATATAACGGATTGTTTTATTCAGTTTGGTGAATTGATGCATTTTAGCATCTCTAAATAAATCTGTTGTTTCACAATTCTCTCGAACATTCATGCACGTATTCAATTAAATCACAAAGGAAAAGACAAGTTCAAGTTTTGTTTGACTAAATAAAGGAACAGGATAAAGCTGTGTAAGGTTCTTCATCTCTAAATCTATTATAGCTCTAACTAATTAAGCACTTGAGTGGAACAATAACTCTCGAAACACACAATCTAATTATTTACACGTATATTTATGTACATACAGTCCAGTGCACAGCATTAATTTATGAACTTGAAAACGGGTCAGGTTCAGGGTTAGTCGAATTTTGCATGGAAAGAAGGGTAACAGTGTGAATGGTGTTACAGGTGTAGAAATAAATAAAGTTAGTTAACATTACAATATACATAATTTACTAGTAACTATTTACATTCATTCCAAATTCCGATGCGTGCTAGTGAATCGTTTTAGGGCACAATGTCAATGGCAATAACAATCCACTGTTGGATCGGTTGTAAAAATTTATCGTCCAAGAAAAATATAATTGCTAATCAGTTAACAATTCCTTTTCGTCCTCAACAGGAGGCCTTAAATTCGTAAATAAATCTTCGCTCTTTCGTTATAATTTATCTGGATATAAACCCTGGCTCTGAAGCAGAGTCAAGGCTAATGTCATTTCCCGTTTATAAAAATCATAGAATCTTAACAACCCTGGTCGGTAGGTACTTATGTATATCTTTAGAACTGATAACTTGTCAGAACCCAAATCTAATCTCATGCAATTTTTGGCTCAAAAAGTCGTTTTTCATTGCTCCAAGATCCCAGCTCTCGTGATATACATACAATACTCGTACCATAAATGTTATGTCTACAAAACCTTTTTGAAGGACTTTCCTAGCACCCTCGATACTCAGAATTGAAAGCAATATCTGTTTATTTAACGTGGCGTAAGCTTCATTTTGATTAACTTCCGAAAATTAACTTATATGCCTCATTGTGACACTTTGTGACAAGTTAGTATTGATTTTCGACTTTAAGAAACTTCATCAAGCAGCACCAATAATTGTATTTAAACGCAACTAAGCTCTTAAGAGCAACTTTGACTAAATAGCCTACAAAAGAAATCAATTTTTCAAATGGTCTTTATAAAAAAAACGTGCTATAGGTAGAATGAAGAGCCCAGCTAGAAATCTGATTTGTCCGAATGAAGGCTCATCGCTTACTAAGATCAAAAATCTCAATGAGCAAAGGCTCTACTTCCCTCGGGTTCACTTCAAGGAATACGCGTAAGTGATTGGAATTGAGAATATGAAGCTCGGCAATCTTGCGAATGAGTTGAAGATAGGTTGACCGTGCCTCACATCCATTGAGAATAGACTCCAAGTATCTTCTGAGGAGATAGTAGTACGAGTCCTGTTCCAGTTTCACCACGTCCTGATGAATGACATTTGGCCGTTCGGCGGTGAATAGTGTGATGGCACAGAGAATGATCATAATGTTCTCGTCGGATCGCCACTCGGGTTTGAAGGATTTGACGAACCGTTGGTGCTCTTCGTACAAATTCCCACGGGCTTCTTTGAGAACTCCAAGCTTAATATTGTACCCAAAGCTATGTGGAATCTACACACAGTGATAACAAAGAAAGTGAAAAACGTGAAAGCCTGCTCTCATGTATTAACTTCACGTTCCAGTGAAATAAATTCTTACATTCCAGGAATCCCTATCCGGGTCATACGAGACAGCACTGCGAAGTATCATCATTTCTGTACAACTGCCCTTGAGCAGGGCAATTTGATCCTCCTGACACATGTTCTTAAAACCTGAGATTTTCTTTGACATTTTGATTATTCGACGTATGGCAATGTCTGTCAGATTTATGACATTTATTAGAGATGGATCCGCCGTTTCCTGTTCAAATGGGCAAGGATAAAATTAATAACACTTTCAGTCCCTTCAGGATGTATGCATATAGTTTGCCTCTCCATGCTCCAACTAAGAATAATGTACAGACCATAAATGTACAACATACGGGGAAAGATCCGCTTTGCACCTTGAATACACTCTTTTTGTCTTGACAATACTTTATCTTTAAGCTAATATAGGTACTTAATACAAAGATACGTATCTTGAAAATGCTGATAAAGGTACCAAACCGGCAGGATTTGAGTATCCAAGATTCGTATTTTGAAAATACAAGGTACCTACGTACTAGATGATACTTTCAAAATTCAAGTATTCGGCACTGAGCTTATTATAGATATTCATTGAATAAATCTTTGATTCATCTTATCAAGTTGTAAAAATTAAAAACAAAAAATTCTGGATAATTTGTCTTCGTTCAACATGGCTCATGGCATAGGTAAACAAAAGTATCCTTGTGAATTAATCGTCCACGATTGAAAGGACAAGATATTTGCATACTTCAGTGTAAGTTAAAGATACAAAGTAAAAGGCATTGTTGGTCCTCTAAATCATACAAGATCGACCGAGATCTTACGAGGTACGTATCTACAAGAAACATATCTTCCATCTTATAAGATACATATATCTTGCCCAGCCCTCATGCAAACGCAAATACACTCTGTTACAATTTAGTACCGAGTGATTTGCCTGGGTTACAATATGTATGGCAGGGAGAATTATATCTGGACAGTGCAAGGTTAACAAACAAATTATATCATTTTGGTAAGTCACACGGTATTCCGCACTGGTTATCGGTGAAGGGAACAAAACACATGCACATATACAAAATAACTCACGGAAACTTTGATAGGACCTTCCTCGTCAACAGGAGCCATGAGAGCCTGGCTTGCCATGAGGAGCTCACGAAGTTTGGCCCTCTCGATTCTGTTGAGGTTGTTGGACATCGACTCCTGAGAGTTGCCAAGCATTCCAAAGGAATTGAATTCCGCTGTAATGGCGACGCTCATGATGGAGTCCATCGTGTTCAGCGGCAGTGGCGGTGGAATGTCTTCTTCCACTTCGGGCTTGCTCAGAAGTCGGAGTGGTCTGGGCTGATCGTGAACGTGCGGCTGTGGAGTGTACTGTTCACGTGGATTTTCCTCATTGGTGACTGAAGAAACTGGAGAGTGCTGGACCTCATGGTACACCACGGGTTTGAGGTCTCGTGCAGAACTAGGAGCACTATATGTTCGGCCTCCAATACTGCTAGTACTACAGTCTGGAACATAAAAATGCAACTTACAATTAATTATGGCTGAGCTATTCACAATGAACTTTGCTATTGAAAGGCGTGACTAACCGAGTAAACCAGCATCAGGCGGAGATTCACCTACACCAGGTCGAATGAGAGAAGACAGTAATGGCATTTGAGTGGGACTAAATTCGGATGAGACTGAAACTCGTGCCATACTCGACGATCCCATGTTGTGACTTTGTGAAGATTTTACGATTTGATTAGACGCCGGCCCAGGATCTAAGAAATACGATCTCATCAACTAATACTCATCATGACTAAAGGAAAGTTTTACTTGGCTGTTTCTAATTACATAAATCCTCATATAGAGACAGTAACCAATTTCAAAACCTACTATTTGACAAGTATTTACAGCGATAACAAGAACCTTATCAGTTATTTACAGTTTTTAGTAGTTATTACGTGTAGAACGTTTAGAAGTGACCAAGTGTATAATTTTAATGAGACTGCAACTTACAAAAAGTTGATTTGTCGCATTGCACTGGAGAGGAACTGGCGGAAGTATGGTGACTGTGACTACCACCATTTTTGTGTTGGCTGGTGTAGGGCGCGACTAAGCCGGACTGGGAATGCTGCGGACCGCCTCCGGAATGAAGAGGATGGTTCGAGCCTGACTCGGCCTGCCAGACGTGTTGATGTTGACTCAGGCCCTGATCCGGATGACTGTGATGATGGATGAGGACGGGACTAGGCGTGTCCCCATTTCGACTCGACTTGGACAGGTACTGCTGGGCCTGGAGGAACAGTATTGGAAGGTCAGTTAAGAGCTACAAATAGTCGAACCTTCCGCTGCACACTGGCCATTGACTATTAAATACATATTTTGAAAAACACCCAAATATTTCGATGTTCTCTATGCGAGGAGCCCGTGCATTGTAGGATGTTCAATCGTTTTAATAATTCAAACAAAGCTAATGAATTTAAAATCAAGCTCAACCTGCTCAATTTGCGACACGTTCAGAGAGGAGAGAAGCGGCGGCGGGGTCTGGTAGGCCAAGCTGATATCTGACCCGTTGGAGCATGACGAAGAGGAAGGGGATGGAGATGGTGCAAAGGATGGGAAGATAGCGTTATTCCCATTCGGCACAGAACCCGCCTGGTATCCTGGCTCTTCACCATAATCTGGACGCCCCGCTATGTTATACGGCATCATGGCCAGCTTCCCACCCTTGTTCGGCAGTGTGAGGTCTGGCGGAGAGTGCGTCTGATGGAGCGGACTGGGCGTTGCCGAACGGCTCACTGGTGAGTTCTGGTCAATCAGACAGGCCACTTTGTTGAGAGGAGGCTCTAGACTAAACGGAACATCTGAGCTCTGACGCTTGAGACGATTTTGCTCGATTTTCTGCTTCTTCATCTTTTTCTCCTCCTCAGTCATGATCCACTCTTTCTTCATACCAATTTCAACACATTTCTTCAAACGACACTTTTGGCAGAATCGTCGGGTCACAGGGTCAACTTTACAGTTGTCACTGAAGGGACAGAGAAAAGTCTGAAAAGGAGAAAATTAACGAAATATCACAACCTTTACATGAGAACATGACCATTAACTTGAAAATGGAAATGATTATAGGAAGACGTTGTATGTGAAAAACTCCACTGCGAATAAGTACTCTTGCAAAAATTCCCTCGAATAAGTTTGCCCGATTAAAATTATTTTAACACCCTAGCCTACATACCTTCTGTATTAGAAATTCAATCCAGTGGCACGACACCTACACCTAACATGGCCGAACCTAGCTGAAGTCAAAAAGTAAACAGAAAACTTTTCGAAGAAACTTTTAAGAGGCCACCTTTTCGCAGGGAAGATTTTCGCAGTCTCCATAAAATAAAGTAGGTACCTTGGCTTTCAGAGCATTTCTCCGGAAGAATGCCTTACAGGATTCGCATGTGATAGCGTTGAAATTATTTCCTAAAGCCTTGTCCCCACACACGCCACACACTTTGGGATCCACCTTGTTACTGTGTTTACTGGCACTGGTATTTTTAAAAAAATGTTGTTATTGTTCGCATAATTGAGTCAGGGAAATACAAATATTCCAAGGATGCTAGAAAGTAAATACGATTTTGACACAGCAGCAACAGCCTTTCACTTTCTAAAACTTTCACTACACCTTCAAATATTTGAATTCCAAGGCATGCACTGAAGTGAAAATAGAAATCAAGAAACTAGAACTATAGCAGTGTGTGCCTGATGCAACTTACCCGTCATTCTCATCATTGTGTGGACTATTCGATCGGCTGCCATCCATAAAATCCGCATCCTCATCCTTGGGTCTGACAACAGGAGCTGGACTATGAGCTGCTTTATTCCTCATATGCTCGTCGACTTCCATTGGGATTGGCTTCACGATATTGGATCTCTGATTCTCACCTGGACTAACTTCCTGTCTACTACGATTCCATGGCAAACTACAGAAAGCAATCGATTAAATAAGGAAACAACGCCCATCTGATCGTCCCAATTTAATCATAGCGTAATCGAAGGATCACGGAAAATGTTATGTCTACGGTCTACACTTACTTTGTCTGAATGGGGGACTTGAACATTCGCCGTGACGGAGACACGCATGCCAGGTCCTGGCGATGTGGAACAGCTGGATAGCTTGGTTGTGTATGTGTGTAATAACTGCTTCCTGAATAGTAAGTTGACCACAGTCCAAAATTATTTGACACCCGAAGTTGTGATTCCAAATCCGCCTGAAAAAAGTACAAAATGGACGATTGCAGATGTGAATGTACGTATTATATGGAGTGTAAGCAATTATGATACAACTCGGATACAACTGCATCTATTACGTGAATCTCTCAAAGTGTAATATCCAATAGAGTGAAAAGCAAAATGGAAACGAAGTGGTTAGTTGAGCTGGAGCTACACTATTCCCTAAGTGACATTGGGATACCCTTCTTTTTAATTCGGTGAGGCGTAGGTTAGGGCAAGGCTAGAGCTTATTAGACTCAACTCCCAGCCCGAACTGAAACCCAAAACCACGATGACTGGAGTAAGCTAATGGCGTATGTATTGGATTGAGCTTAAGAATGTAGCGTAGTTAATATCAAAAATACCTTCAACCCAAATGTTTAACTAATGTATGACGACTGATTCTGGACATGTTCAGCTAGCTTTGTGATAGGAACCGCGTATACGGACACACACACAGGACGTTAATCTAATGACTCAGCTACTATGTATACTTCAGCATCTAATGGTATTCCTTACATACACTTAAAGCACAGAAGCTATCGAAGTATTCCATGTACAAAAAAAAGTTAGGTAATGTAATTATTATCTATTAGCTTCAACTCAAGGTCCACACACAGACCCATAGTCTACTGCACCAGAGATGAATCTGATACGCACTCTGGAACGCACAGAATCTGCAAACTCTTGATCTCTATCGAATCTGCAACAACTCTACAGGTAGCTCTTCCACTTCATGAGTCAGAAAGACAGCTTGTGTAGTTTACGGAATAACCTACAAATTCAACTCATCGAGCATTCCGTTGCTCGGAATCAGACAGTCAATCAATTGCTGAAATAAATGAATTCAGAAAAATTGCAAATGACTTTCTTTACTGTTTTCTGTGTCATTATAATTCTAATTCATCCATGTCAAAATCCCTGACTTCATGGTGTATAGTGTATAGGACTAATGTTTTACTATATTCCAAAGTAGACTGCCCTGCCCTGATGTTTAATTCAAGGTCAGTTTACAACATTTTGTAATTTGCACATGCACATGCAAATCCGATGCACCCACATATCCATATCCTCGTATTACTATGCGATACAACGGTAACTTGCACTCTTGAACCATCACCGATGACCTGTAGTGATTACGCCACGCCCCACAAGATTGAAGGATTGAAGGCGTAATTAGCAATACAATCGGATACTAAAACAATTTACCAATGATTTGAATTCACAATGTAAAATTTAAAGGTGGGAACTGTAGCAATTCACAGGCTCAACAATTGATATTTGTGCTTGAATTTTAGAACAAAATACTTATACATTTATCTTGTTTTACAAGAAAATCCCGGAATATCCTAGAAAAGTTCAAGTACTTACTCATTTCTTAGAATTTTGCAGGTAAGTAAGTACCTATAGTTTATCTACTATAGTAAATAAGTTTAACTATTTCGAGTTTCGAAGGATGACAAGGTTAGGTGCCTCTATTGAAGGCTGATACCGATTACCGATATCAATGCCTTATTAAATTAGTGGCTCTTCATTTTCGATTATTCAACAGCTGTTTATCCAAGAATTAGCAATCTAATTAAACTTATAAGCAGTAAATAGTACTTGCACCCATAAATCATGGATCTTTTTTGTTTTGTTTTTTTACATTTTGGCTCTTGTATTGTTTACTTATTGACATTGACATTCTGTACATTGTACATTAATATACGTTGTACGTGGACAAGATCAGCAATTGAATTTAGCAGGTTCTTGGACAACGTTTAAATCAACTGTATCATACTTTAATAAAGTCACAAGTGAAGAGAAACCAGAATCGAAGCATACCGAAATTCACTAAATATGGATTCTGTAGAATAATCGATGATTGACGCCATGCCATAATGAAGGCAGTACATAAGAACAAGTTGGCTGAGGGACCACTAATCCCTTAGCAAGCAGTTAATTTCGGTCACCAGACAAGTGACACGTGGTAATGTAAGTACATGGGCGTATATCCCACTCAGCTACATATTCCTATCTCCTGTTCGCAATTTCAACCTAATGTGGTGAGTAAGTACCCAAAGAAGCGGCCTAACTTGTGGGCCGAGTTGCATTGCACCCGGGTCAAGGCGTTGGACATGTGACATGACACGGTGCCTAGCTGATACAAAATCCTTCATTTCTCCTTTCAGTTTATTCCATTTCCATGAGACATGAGAACCAATTTATTTGACGTACCCAAATGAGATGAGAAGCAATGAGCAGAGCTGGGAACTAGTAGTCGTCCGAATGAGAAACGGGCATGTCCATTGACCCTGAGTGAGGTCAGGACCAGGAGTGACCAGGTTTCTCACAACACCAAACACTATTTACAATTACTAGCGTGTACTTATTTCTTCCGATTTCTTCCCTTCTCTCACTCTCTGCCTGGGACATGTAAATAAATCATTTTCTACGCTTGAGCTCCACTCAGACTTTACTCTCTACTACATGTATGTACGCTATGTATAGGCTAGACAGCAGCAGCAGCCTTGTCTAACATTGGTTGGTGCTTATTGAATGGAAAAACGAACAAAACTTGCCAGATTCCTTACCATGAACAAACTTAAAAATTAACTCTAAATTTATCATCTTTCCACCATTCGTTCCAAATCAACTCAGTGTAATCCATGCACACATTTTGAATTAATGCTACATAGCGAATTTAGCTCTACATCATATGAATAATTGTGGGACATTGAGGAATTAGGTAAGTGAGAAACCAATTAAACATCTGACGTCAATCAATCAAGGACTAATAATGCTGAGCCAGCTCATGCACAGCACATATTAAGTTTTGCTCCTGGCAGTCCAGCTCCACTTAATTAATACTCAAAATTATTAACAGGAATTTCATGATATTTTAAATATTAAAAACAGCGTTTCCACTTGCGAATTCAATTTTGCATTTTGTAACACAATAAACCTGTGTTTGCATATCATTATCCATCATGCAAATCTATAGTGGTGAAATACCTTACCGTAGTCGGAGTGAATGAATGAATGCAAATGCAATGCTCAATCACGAGCAAAAGCAAAAAGCATCGACTTCAGCACGAAGCACAAGCACAATACGGGTTCAATTTGCAATGCAATTTGCAATTGCAAGTCAATTGTTAGAGCATTTTACACAACACCTCCAATCACCCATCAATGCCACTACTGTTCAAGCAAAATCATGCTACAAGCTACAAGTGCTCGAATAAGATTCTATGTACATATTATCTAAGCAGCATTTGTATACTACAAACTATTGACTTACAATAAACAAGTTACAAATGCTTGCAAATAGATCGTAACTAGTTATTAGCGGAACTAAATAAACGTAAACAAAATGCCCAATGCATTAGGTACTATTGTAATTTGATGCTTTTAATGTCAAATGTCAAATCACTAGTGGTATATTAACATATTAATCCACTATGAAAATCTGAATTCAAACTGCGTTCAGCTCTGCACTATACATCGCAAACGAATTTGTATTTGATGCAGGACGATCAAAAATGTGTTTATTTAAAAAAAAACTTTGTTTTACATTAGAAGATTCTCTTAATAAATAGGTATATTAATGTGTAGTGTACTTAGAATTCGGAGTTAATAAAATGAACAACCAATAGCTGGCCAGAGTATTTGCTTCCAATTGTTATTGTTTCAAGAAATGCCGCCACAACAACACACGACGCGTTTCGCAAAACTTCGAATGGCGCTTATTTTTAAGTTTATCAGATTGGATGTCGGAGTTGGTTTGGTACACGGCACGCGTAAAGTTGCCGTTGGAGCTCAGCAGAATTCTGACTTTTTGCAATTTGGATTCATCCTTCCTTGTGATCGCCTTAAAGTTTAATTTAAGTATTTCATTTTTGGTTGAAATCACTGAGAGGAACGAACGGACGGTGATTGTGACGGTGAACAGTGACGGTGAAGGTAAGTACAGGGTGTTTCAAAATAGTCCGCCCCCCTTTGTTTACACTTTTTGGAAATCACAAAAAAATCGTATCATCTCTATGTTGCCGCTATTCTCAGTGTACCACATCATAAGCAATACATAAATAGACTTCAGGCATTATTCTCTTGCTGCCATCAATTTCGTACCGACGGTAACACACAGTGCAAATATTTGGTTGTTGTTGTCATGACAAAATGCATTTGGGGGGCGGACTATTTTGAAACATGCTGTATATTTGACAGCTAGTTGTTAGTTAAATGTAAAATCATTTTACTACACCGGATTCAAAGTACGCATGAAAGCATGCATTGTATTACGTCACATATAAGGGTTTGTTTTTCATTATCTTGACCTCAACTAATTAAATTGTGGTAGTTTCTCAAGGTCTAAAATTCATTTGAGCCCCTTAATGACCTTCAAATAGATCCCGTTTTTACAACAAAGCGCGGTTGCGGTACATATGGGACAAAAGTCAGATATTGCACTGAGCCTTTGGACATGATGAGCATGGGAATGATCGTGTTCCACTCATTGAGACCGTCATTTTGATTTACTTACCCTACGATCGGAGATAGGGTTCGGTTCACAGGAACAGCAGAAATATCAAATATTTAACAACGCTGGTCACACTTTAGCCTTGATGTGAGCGAGCATAAAGAAAAAGTTAAATCTTTATCCTATCTTCATTTTACTTTACGAGATCTTTGCATCGAAGGAGTTGCTTGTTTATTTTTGCAAAAATTCTCCGGGACAATCTTTGAGCTTTTCCAGCAAGAATAGTAAAGTAATTGTAAGTACACTACATACAAATAGGTCAGTATGTAGTATACTTGCATTAATAATTAGTAACTATGTATTCATCACATCAGCATAGCAGGTAATAAAGCCAAACACATTATGTTGCATGGACAAGAGCAAAGGCAATTTACTACATACATAGAACAATAAAACCAAATGAAATAATGCAGAAAACAAAGGTTGTGCAATCAATTCCTCGATCCGTTGAAGATTGGAATGTATTGTATAGATTACAGATTAGAGCTCCATTCATTCTATATACACGTGGACAAAATAACAAATGTGACTAGACGTCTGACTTCCAGCTCGAAGCCTCAGTGGAAGGCAGTTGAACTTTGTTCTTTGACACTCAACGGCATTAATTAAAGAATGTTGATATTACAGATTACAAATCATAAATCCAAACTCAATGCATTAGTGTGGAGTTGTACTCCACCCGTTCGTGACCATTAAGAACCTTGATATTGACATTGAGTTGATCTCTAATTTCAGTAGCTTTCAGTGGGAGAATCTTCCCATCTCTTTCCTACCAAATATTTGGAGTTTGTAATCTCAATCTCAAGCCGCAATGTTAATATGCTTCTACTGTAATTTATTAATTTGCTCTCACACGCTGCAATGCAGTAGTGAAACCTGATACACATCAAGTATTCATAGTACATACACATACAGTGCAAACAAGATAGCATTCTTGTATAAAAATATTATTACACAATAATTTATTATTTACATCAGTTGCAGTCGTGCTGTTAATTACTCATGGTATCCTACCCCACGTACTGCATAACATGTACCAACCAGCAAGTGTCGATGCAAAATTACTATACTTAAGGCACAAGTATTAGATACTTACGAATCCAGCCCACTATGCTTGTGCGTCTATTTCATGACTGACTAGATAACCTTCGAAAACCCCTGAACAACTTCCTAAACGGAAATCCAAAATAAAACCGGACTAACTCCTCTGTCGCTTGCTGCGTCAATTGAATGCCACTTCAGCTGCTTGGGGCAGACAAAACCAAACTATTGAAATCATTTCCTGGTTAACAAATTCAGACATAGCTACCGAATATTGTTTAATTGTTAACGAATGGACACAAGCATTAGTTATGTTAGTAACGTAGGCTCAATTGCCTGGTATCCAATTGACGCAGAATACTAACTCAGCTTCAGTGAACGATGCCACAAAGTAAACGAAATATTTATGCAATATTAATGCATTTAATGGAGTTACCGACATTGATTAGGATGGAAAAGTAACAAAAAATGGCTTTGAATCGGGCCTTCAGTATTATAATCTGCTTACAACTTTCAGGCTTACATGCAACCACGTAACAATTTATAGGAATGTGCTTAATAACTAATTTATTGTTGAATCGGTAGACGCATAATAGAATACATAGCCAAAATATAGTATGATGAAATAAGGGACTATATTCAAGCGTAAGATTCGAAATTCTTGGCAAATTGGTTAATTATAAATATGTAATGACGAGCGTAGGTTGCTATGGCGTTTAAGAGTTACTTTCATCCATAACTGTTGATTTGTATTTTGTGCATCCATTGTCACCTGGGAAACTGAAATTTTGTTTACTGCCGTGTTCTGCCGAATCGGCACAGCAGGCCAAACAAACAATTTCTATTTGTGGAAAAGAGAAAGTGATCGAGAGGTCTTTCATAAAATAGTCTTTCCAGAACAATAAGAAATTAGAAGCCCAAGTGTCTCAGAGGAAACTTGAAACTATTGAGTAAATATTCCGGTTGACGGACTCTCCTTGAAGCCTGCATTACATACGATTATTAACATATTTTCAGAATCTCGGCTCCTTTCAGCGCTGATAATTTGGTGTAAAATGGATTCATCCCCAAAACCCAACCTCAATCCCTTCACGACGACTCAGAGTGCTGATAGCGGTGGCCGGTAGTAAGCATTACTTGAAATTCCAACTTCCGTAAGGAGTTGCTAGTACTGTCCATACAGCTTTGCGGTGTCGGGATGATTCCGACAATTAATATAACTAATTTTGTTGTTCAGTAGTCTTAACATTGCGGTAATGTGGACGGTCGTGGCTCTGGTGGTCATCACGCTTGTGATTATAGTTATTTTCATTTTGGTCTACTACGATATCCACCCTCTTCGATGTAGAAGATGTAGAAAAAGCTGCAAAAAATGCAGAAAGAATCGCCGTCGCAGCCGCGCGGGTCCTCCCGTTCCGCGCCCACACATCGTTCACCGGCATCCGCAACCGCCCTACATCCCTTCTCATCCCTTCATCGAGAATATTGACGAACGACATCCGCACGGAACTCCACGCTCTTCCATCTCCATGATATTCGGTACGTCCGTCTCAACAACAGAATAACCGTCCGATTAAAAAATGATTGGGCAATGAGCTTCGTTTTGGGCAAGTATTGGATTGGGAGAGTATGAGCTTACGTTCTAACAGATATTTCCAGGCGGACAAGGTTTTCTAGAAACGTGGTATTTGACTAACATTTAACTGCGTGAAACTTTTCCGAGGGGACGCTTTTGCTTGAAACCTTATTCGGGAATCTTTTTTCAAAAGTATTCTCGAGGGAGCTTCTTTGCAGGAAAGCATGCACAACAGTATATTTTCATGATTAACCTAAATGAACCGGAATCATTAGCATGCTACCGGTCTGTCTTCTAGTTTAATGTTTTTTCTGAAATTCCAGATGATGTGATTGAATTTTCTGGAGGATTGAAGAAGTTGCAGGTACGTGAGCCCTCCTTGTCAAGAGCTCAAACATTAACCAACAAGCCTGTTTACACGGGAAAACCGAAGCTTAGCAATCCTAAATGAAGCACCGGCCCTACAACGTATCTAAACCTCGAAAGTGATCCTAAATTACTAATTAAAAAATGTATTATTCCTAACCGTGTACGCCAGGAGAATTAGCTTCAAAACTAAATACTTTTGTCCACAGAGTTTTGAAAAGCCACGCCCACGCCCAACGGGCGT
>JAQFXY010000892.1:0-15302 GCA_034693865.1 Ceratophysella sigillata | reverse complement strand
TTTAGTGGTTTCGGAGGAGATAGAGGACAAACATCCATCCATCCATCCATCCAAAGGAACGATTTTATGGTATAGATAAGGCATAATATTTTCTTCGTTAATCTTCTGGAAAACTGTTAATATAGACCTCGACTTTTTAGCAAAAATTGAATAATGTAAAAAGTAGCTTAAAAGTAGTGTTTGCCAAAATTCGCGTTAATAAAAAAAATCGATTTTTTCTGTTTGCCAAAAGTCGCTTTGCTACTTAGACCGTCTACATCGGACTAATGTTAGCCATTGTATGTATGATTTTGATGTTTGCAATATAATTTACAACATAAAATAAATTGTTGAAATAGAGAGGGTGAGGGGGCGGCGTGTTTTCTTTCTGTAGACGATTCAGGTAAATACATGTAGATACAGAATCATAGGTCGGCAACACAAACAACAAACCTAACCTAACTAGAATTATTCAAAATTACGAGCGTTTCGGAAAACCTAACCTAACTTACAATAATGAATCACAGTTGCCGACCTATGATTTTCTTTACCTGAATCGTCTACAAAAGGAAATCCTGCGAGGGGGCGTATCTCGTCCTTAATGCGGTACCTGCCAGGACTATCTACATATGCACATAGGTTAAAACGTTTATATCATATCGTCTCGAGTTACAAAAAATGCCCTTTTCCCGGGAAATGACTGACCCATGCTCTGGTAATCTGCGACAAAATAATTGGGTTTTCATCCTTTTTCGGGAAATAACAGTTCCATGGTCAAGTGTTTCAGCTATTTAGCTGAGAAATGGGACCAAATCCTATATTTGCCAGTGCTATTATTATTATTTTAAACTTAAACAAAGTAGTGTTAAGCGAAACTCCACCCAACATTTTCGTGAAATCTGGTCAAGACTACCAAAATTTGGACCAAGTGGACAATATTCGAAATTATATTTCTGATGATAAGCAGTTTGATTTTCGTTGTGACGCTTCGTATCCAATTAAATGGACTCTGGACAGTGCCGATATACAAGCGATAGTACATGCATTCAATACGCATTGCAATTTAATTTGTTTCAGGTGTTTTACTGTTAATATTGAACTATTTTATTTTATATTTTCAGATTACCGGTGGGTATGGACACTGGGCTCGCAGGATTTTTAATACTTCATCAAATCCCTCTACATATAGATATCGAAATACTGTTTCCATACCACAGGAAGGCATTAAATGGGCTCCACAAGTTATATCCTGTCGAAATATAGTAAAACCTGAAATCTATAAAACGATCCAGCTAATGTATAATACGGAAACGAACAGAGTTATGATCAAGCCATGGAATGAAACTAGACTTGAATGTGAGTGTTTACCTGAAATATAGCAAAACACGTCCTTAGCCCCTATTGTTTAATAAAGAAATATTGGTAGTATCTTCACGTTTTTTAAAAATACTTTGGCAGCGTCAACTAGTTGGGAGGATTTTTGTCCATTCAAGTTTCACATCCACTTCAGGGAAGATTCCTATTTTGGTCATAAATGCGAGCGTAATGCTCAAGTTAAGTACACAACCTTTGTGAAAGCACTCAGTCGAGAAACAGAAGCGGACTTTTTTTCTTCATACATTTTCAGGAATCCAGTTAGTCTATTTTATGAGATACCTACTTTATATGACTGTGGTAGAGCGAATCTGATCTGTATACGTGATTACTGTGTCGTTATTTAGAACTGTATCCATATCGTGCGTAGCAGTGCGGAATGTGACGGCTGTAAGTATGATAGGAATGCGAATCTTGAGGAATCTGCCATTCTATTTTGTTCCACAAACGAGACAATCGCTGGAGTCATCATTTATCCTACCCAGAATAAAACTAATCCAACGGAATTTTACGGTAAATACGTACAACCTATGCCTTTATTAAACTGTCAGTAGGTTTTAAATTAGTCACATGCGCGGCATGAAAAATTAAAGTAAAACTTATGTGTAACGTTAACTTTAACACTTTTAGCATTTATAGCCCATAACTAGGGTGTGTATTTGAGGATAGACTCAAGCACTATTTCCCGATTATCTAAACCTTCTGCTATCGAGACCAGCTGTAGTTTTGATATGTCGTACCCTAACTTAGTAGTGATAAATAGGGTCAAAAATTATTCAGTTCCAACGTCAGGTACAGGAAATATGGCGAAAATGATCGAAAACGGCTGTACTCGAGGATAGACTCAAAAAACGTTTTTGATGCTGAATTAAACTAAAGATGTTGAAAATTGAGGAGTGGATAGGGAAACAATTAGTGCTCTTCCAGAGTGTAAGTAACTTGGTTTATAAACTTTCCCCTATCCCTTGACAAGAGTGTAGAAATCAAATACCTTTTACGTGTTAACCTTATAGGAATTGCGTTTTTTCTCGACTGAAACTGAGCTGCAGCCAAGGTACATAGACACACAACCTTGATTTTCATACTGTGGTAAGGGGATAAATTGGGCTCTAGAAAAACATGAAACTAGCGCTTAGATATCATGCAGTTTTCAGATAATGCCCGAAGCAAGTTATGGCTGAAATTCTAACACGTAAGAGCATGGAACGAAATATCAACGGCGCGTAATGAGCAATAACTTGTTCCCAAATTTTTTTCTACAAATTTTATCTACCTGTAGAGCCCAACTTACCCCCTTGCCACAGTACGAAAATCAAGGTTGTGTGTCTACGTACCTTGGCTGCAGCTCAGTTTCAGTCGGGCAAAAACGCAATTCCCATAAGGTTAACACGTAAAAGGTATTTGATTTCTACACTCTTGTCAAGGGATAGGGGAAAGTTTATAAACCAAGTTACTTACACTATAGAAGAGCACTAATTGTTTCCTTATTCACTCCTCAATTTTCAACATCTTTAGTATAAGTCAGCATCAAAAACGTTTTTTGAGTCTTCACTCGAATACAGCCATTTTAGATCATTTCCGCCATATCTCCTGTACCTGACGTTGGAACTGAATAATTTTTGACCCTATTTATCACTACTAAGTTAGGGTACAACATATCAAAACTACAGCTGGTTACGATACCAGAAGGTTTAGATAATCGGGAAATAGTGCTTGAGTCTATCCTCAAATACACACCCTATGACTTGCTTGATTTCGCTATAGATTTTCACCAGAAGGTTTAAAGTAAATAGTTAAGTCACATTCATCTGCGGTAGTGCTGTGCACGATGTAGTGATTTTCTGTCCCGAAGACTTCGGGACGGGACGAGAGCCACCACGTCCCATCTCCCCGGGATCGTCCCGATACTTTAAAAATTATAACTTGTTTGAATTAACTATAATTTGTCGTGGATTCGTAGAATTCAGGAGATTGTCGAAAATAATCACACAAATAATTTAATCTGCACAGTTTCTCAGAGACCAAGCAAATATTTGAATAAACCTATTAAGCTCGAGTATGTCAAGCATCCGGTTTACTATGTTGGCGAGGAAGTAATCGTCACGCTGAACTGGAGGAAAACGCGCTACTACTATTCAACGGGGGATTTGTATATTACTTTATTCAAAAATAATGTACAGATATACAATGGAACAATAAGTTAGTTTAAAAAATTAGAATTTAAAGATGTTTAAATGCGTCCTGGATTTGATGAATATTTAAATCGTTTTTTTTCCGTTTTACAAAACAAGATTACTGGAAAACCGACGATTGGACGTTAGAATCTTCCATTAACTCCACTATAATTTTTGATAAAAGTCTAACAACTTTCAATGAGAGTGGAACAGTGGTACTCACCGTTTACTTTCCGCTTCGAAATTCAAGCAAATGGATAAACACCAGTGCTACATTTATTGTCAAAGGTGCAAATTCGATTTGCTTGGTTTACGCGTTACTAACGAAGGAATATTGAACATTTACATGCATTTTTCTAACTATTTATTAAAGAGCCTACAGAACCTTATTTTCTCAAACCTATCGAGTACCACACTTTTTACATTGGTGAGAACCAACGAAGCCTTGAATGCGATCCCGAAGGTGCGGATGTGGATGAGCTTTTATTCCATTGGGTTAAGGTTTGTCAAAAGCTAAAGTTTAAGACGACGCAATATTCTTGCATGAAATTAGGCAAGTTTTCTGGAAAATCTGATTTTGCAGTCTTTATATGAAGCAAATGGAATTACGGATAGAACTATATAGTTAATTTCGTTTGTGCTTGAACAGGATTATGGAAATGCAGCTGCAAATTTGTCCACCAGTAAAACTCTTCACTTTGAATTTGTGCATGCTTCAAGTTCTGGAAAATTTTCATGCACTGTTCAATCGAGAGTTGGTCACGCAAAAACTAAGCACTTCTTCGTCACTGTTCAAGAGAAAAAAGACCATTCTGATACGATGACCTTTGTTATTATTGGTGTTGTGTTCGTTATTATGGTTTTGCTAGTGATTGCCGTCGGATGGTTCTGGCTCAAAAATCGCCAGAGACTAGTCGTACCACTTTCTGATATAAAAGAATTTGAGAATGGGACAGAAGTTGCAAATGCAAGCCAACAGCAGATGATTTCAAATCTACCTTACAACAGGAAGTATGAAGTCAAAAGACGACAAGTAAAAAGTAGGCTTGAACTACTTACTGTCAATAAGTTTACTATCGCGTACATCAAAGAGAATAACCCAACGCTAATTATTTTGCAGTTCAGTCCAGCCAACTACTTGGTTCTGGTGAGTTTGGGGTCGTGTACAAAGGACGACTGGTGTCGTTGGAGACTTTGGATATAGAGGAAGTTGCTGTGAAAACCGTTAAACCAAACGCAGATGTTACACAAATTATGTCCATCTTAAACGAACTCAAGGTTTTGAGCTACTTGGGCAATGGGCATCCCAACATCTTGAAACTTGTTGGAGCTTATACGAGCAAGCTTCGTTCTGGTAAGTTTCGTGTATGTGATTAATTAGTGTAGTAAATACGGGTTGCTGGCTTCCTCATCATATAAAACTGCTGGATTTTCAATTTCAATTCAATGATGGGATGTAAATTTAATTTTCAATAAATCGAGTTTTGAGTTGAAAAATTAGCAACATTCATGATATTGTTCATAAAAATCCAGATTGAAGTATATGGGAAGACGGAACAGTTACCAACCTGGGGGGAAAGGTCAAGGGTTAATGAAAACGCCCTTACAGGATCACCCCAAAAATTAGCAAAAATTTAAGCTATTAGTATTTGTCATCCAAATCAGTTTAGTAGTTTCAGAGGACATATGTGGCAAAGTTTTTGACCTGTTTTTGCTTGGGATTATTAGTTTAGTTAATTAGCACTATACGAGTACGTACTAACCAGTTTGTTGGGCTGGTTAGGAACTTCGGTTCGGTTCCTATATTTATACCAGTTACAAACTGTACAAAAATGTACTCTCAGCGCAAAGCTAAACAATTGGGACAGATAAGTTTCCTTAAATTGCTTGCTAAAAGTCGAGATGACCATTTACAATCCAACCACGGAAAATGACAAACAATCGATCTCTGTAATTTGAAGAAATATTGTAAATCCTCTTACGTTATTTTCTATTTAGGTGAGGTTCTAATTTGTGTTGAATTATGCAAGGATTGCTTACTGAACATACTTAGTAAAACAAGAGAGTCTGGAATTTTTAAATTGCCTAATAGAGAATCATGCGTTCTTTTCAAACCAGGAGGTAAGGCTTATACATACACGTCAAAGTATTGTTCATAAAATTTTTCTCTTTTGTTAATAATTTTTACCTGGTGAACCTTGACCCAACTTAATTTGTAATTTTGACCAAATTCTGTATATAGTGACAGAATCCGTACCAACTGACGATGCTGTTATCTCGATAGAAGCCTTGACGTCTTGGACCTATCAAATTGCAGATGGAATGGAGTTCTTGCACACGAAACTTGTTAAATATTACGAATCATTTGAATTTGTCTATGTACGTAATGCAGGAATGTTATAAATGAAATGCTACAACTTCCGCTTTTCATATCAAGGTAATTCATGGGGATCTAGCAGCGAGAAATATACTGATTTCATCGGATTGCCGAGTCAAGATCGCTGACTTTGGCTTAGGACGCGTGTTGGCGAATTACGAAAAATACTTCACCGTTAAAGAGGCAGTAAGGCCTGCTATGTTAAAAGTCTGCAACTAAAGAGTTTCAATATATCTCCTCCCATCATCGCATCTACTTGGCTAGGCTTTAAAATATATACGTTTGCCTCTTGTAGACTGCGCTTCCTGTGAAATGGATGGCAATAGAGACGTTGGATAGTAAAAAGTTCTCGTACTCCTCAGACGTTTGGGCATTTGGAGTAACAATGTGGGAAATCTTCAGTCTTGGAAACACTCCTTATGCAGGGCTTCACTTCAATTCTGGCTTTATTCAGGAATTAAAGAACGGATTCAGATTGGAAAGGCCGGACATAGGACCAGATCAACTGTAGGATACGCGATGCAAATCTGCGGCATTAACTTAATATAACAAATAACAATCTCAACAGTCAAATCTATTTTTTCACCGTGTAGATACGAGTTAATGGCAAGATGCTGGGATCCAAATCCTGAAAAGAGGCCAGGTTTTGGAAAAATCAAGAAGGAAATTGCTCCCTACCTAGATTACACTCCTGACTACCTCGAGATGTAGTGCACCGAGTTGAAAACTAAAAACTCATTAAACATTATGTATGTCAGGCTAGACTTTTTCGCTTTAAATATCATTGTTTGTAATTGCGACTGTATACACTATATACATATATTGTATCTACACAATAGCAATATTACAATGGAAAATCTAGAAATATACAGTGGAAATGGCTATAAAAGTTTTGGAATAAAATAAATGAAATTAAAGCAATATGAACTAATAGAGCTCAGCATTTTTCAGAAAAGATGAAACTCAATTCAATCGAATATTAACATGCTTTATAACAATTGTTGTGACTTCGTTGTATAGATATTCACGATGGTGTTGCTGAATGGAAACGGAAGGATTGTCAAGAACTAACGCCAGTTTCTTTCCAGTGGCTTCATAAAGTCCAGCACCAAATGTGGCAAACGAGGGATTGATAAATGCTCCGGCCATTACTTCGTACCGATCAAAACTTAGCATTTCATACTTCAAATCAACTTTATCCTGAGCCAGACCAGTTCTCATGAAATCTTTCAACAATTTAGTCACCTCAGCAGCAATGTCACTCAACATATTCCTTGTTTTGAAAACCGTGGCAAGTGTATAAGGAACATCTTCAAACTTTTGTATTTCTCCATGCATTCCAAAGCTTAATAAGAGGTACATGGTGTTCGGCCAATGCTCAATTGGTGGAAGCTCATGGCGACACACAACTCCATTGGCAAAGTAGGTTCCGTGGATGCTGTCAACTTCAATGATGTGAACCATAGTATCTTCAGGGCTTTCATTAGGATCTTCATAAACTGTCATTTCAGCCACGGTAACTCTTTTCTGCTTTTCGTTAAATGTAAGGAATTTTGTTCCACTTCTGTTCATTCGTTTTGGTTTCAAAAATTCAAATAATGGATTCTCTTCCCGAAGTCCATCTAACGAATGAGTCAAAAGTTGAATTCCTTTCAAGTCTTCACTTGGACCAACTAAAACATGTGTATTGGTGAAAAAATATGGCCCTTCGTTGTTAAACCCGTAGAACGTGTCTTTAAGTAGGAATTTTTCTAACACAGCAACAACCATAGTTGGCTTGAGCTCGTGATCTAGAACCATGTCACCTATTAGAACGTTTTCAACGGATTTCTGCGTTCCGTCTGCCATTAAAATGAGTGTTCCCTTGAGTAAACACCCGGCACCGCCATCGCCAGGTTTTCTTGTATAATCTTCTGCCAACAGTATTTTGGACCTTTCTTGTACTGCCTTAGCTTTTGTAACAGCCTCCGCCTTTTTTAAACGATATTCTTCTTCTCGCTTCTTGTTTTCAAATTCGGTCTTTTCACGTGCCATGGCCATGAGGAGTTCGTGTTGCCATCGTTCTCGCTGCAGCTCCATCTCCATCTCTCTGGTAATATTTTTTTGTTCCTGTGCTTCTTTTGCCCTGAGCTGTTCCTGTTGGATGATTCTATCCAGCTGTTCCTGGAGAGCCTTATCCCGCCGAGCGTCAATTTCCTTCCGATCCTTTTCCATATCTAAAAGCATTTTCTGAAAGCGGTTGTTCGACTTCCGACATTCCTCCATCTTTCTTGACATAATGTCGGCAAACCAGGAGAATGACCTGTTTTCCATTGGGAACGCAGACTCATCACGACCAGATCCTGAAATTGGATTTTTTGGCTTGTAACTGTACTCGTACTTGAGTGAAGAGTTAAATATAAATTCGGTTGATCGTTGAATCTCCAATGAAATGTTCTGACCAATCTCTCTGGCCAAATCACTCAATGGAAGTAATCGCGTTTCTGAAGTTAGAATAATTGGACTTGAGCTCAGAGATGCCTTCCAATGTTTAAGTAGACTTGCTGCGTCGTCTAAACTCATCATTGTGAAGTCTGAAACGTGATAAGCTCGATTACCGCCACGGAAATTGATGTGGTATTGAATGCCGTCCCGCTCGAGAGTTCTATTGCTTGTCCATCCTGTTGTAACGTCATCTGCAAATTGTAAGAGATCGTAGAGGGCCTCTGCAGTATCCGTTCCGAATGGTTTGTCGCTAGTTAATGTAATCTCAATGGCACCGCCTCCGTGAGCAGACTGGACGACATGGGTTCCATACTTGTTGAAGAAATTTTTCCACATCTCAACAGTCTCGTGATCTGTGGCATTGAACGGTTTCAGTGATTTTAACGTGACAACGAAGTGATTTGATAATTCCAGCTTTTCATTGAGAACCAGCTCAAAAGTACGGAATTCCCGGACGGCAGTAACGGTTGTGCCATTTATCCCCATGGTTACACCCTTAATATTAGAGCCAGATTGGATTCTATTAGTAAAAATATTTGCTGGAATTCTCCCACCAATATTCAAGCTCTCTAAACGGTAATTTACATACTCGTCCTTGTTTTCAAATATTTGGAATATCTCAGCTTGCTTTCTCTCCACAAGGCAGGTCAAAATTGCTGGAAAGTTATACCCAATATCAGAATTCTTCATTACTCCCAGCCTAAATGGTGTTATTGGAAGCGGCTTATCCCCAAACACGTCGTAACTGTAGCCCGTAATCAAATGCTCGCTAAGGGTTGGTGGCCTAATGGATAGTCCGTGTTCAAGAAGATAAAGAATGGCTTCATTTTGTTTCAGACTCGTCAGTAGTAGATTTATGTCCAACGTTGTCCTGGGTATGTCGCCTACGGTTTGAATGTTTCGTAGATGTAAAGCTCTCTGAAGATAGCGCAAAGCTTCAGGGAATTTCTTCTTTAGTTCCGGACTCAAAGATTCCGACGCATTTCCAAGGAGTTGAGAAACTTCAGTATTTTCAACACTCGTAATTGCCCTGTTCAGTATATCAACATACTTTGGAATTTTAGTATTTTGTTTGTCTACAAGTGACGTCGTGGATAAGGTTATATTGAATTCATGTAAGTCTCGGAAAGCCGCTGTTATTATTGCTCCGCCGATTGGGTCGCCACCGCTTTCAGTAAGAACTTGAATCTTTTCAAAAACATTTCGTGGATAGTAGTCTCCATTTGGTAATCGGTAATATCCGTTCACAAGCGGGAGATCCTGGTTTGCAGCCTTATTCTCAGCAACCACTATGCTAACTGGTTTGGGAAAGAGGCTGTAGTCTTCGATAATTCTCTTGAATGAGGCGAGCTTAACCTTAGGCCTTCTGACAATGTCCTTGGCTTCAAAATTGAAATGAGATAGAACGAATATCACGTTCGAATATTCTACATCCGTAATCCTTGGCCGGAAAGCATCCAGGCCTCGAAGCATTTTGACAAAATTGGAACCCTCTCCTGCAAATCTGTTGTCGGTAAACTTGTGGAAAACGAGCACAACGTTCGGAATTCTGTGGCTTAGATCTTCGTGGCATGTGAGATATTCTTCAAACGTCGCTAAGAACTTTGCATCTTGCACAATACCTCGGGTATCCCGCAGACCTGGCGTGTCAATTACCCTAAGTTCTGAGTTGGCTATGCCAAGTTCATCCACTGGAACTGGAACACGGAATTCATAAATATCGGCTGTCGTCGAGTTAACACCACCCATTTTTGTCAAATTTGGATTATCGAAAAGCAGATTGATCTAGGAGCAAGTAAGAGGTGTAGAATGATTACATTATATTAAATATCAGGTTATAATTTATAATTCAGGGTAAAACAAAATATATCCAATCAAATAACCAATTTGTTGTAGCTTACAAAACTGGATTTGCCAGCACCAGTGGTTCCAGTTACAAGAATATAAGCGTTTCTGGAGCTCCGATTGTGTTTGAGTGACAGCATAGACGCCCGTAGACCGGGATGCCAGCCAGCTTCTCCATTGGCCATTTCGATAACCTCGTCTAGTGTTTTTGGAATATTAATCCATTCCGGATCTGAAAAAATGCATTAATTATTTATATACTATATGTTCTGCACTTGGTTGGAATGCTCGTCACAGTCACAGCTGGAATATGTTTAAAAACTTACAATCGGGTGATCTTTGTTTCACAACAACTGCTACATTAGTTTGATTGGAACAAGTACATTCGTACGATGCAATTCTTTGATCCGATTTCCAACTCTGAAAATGCAAAAACTGTAATAGCTTAGCTATACACAAAGGTTAATGTAACAGGAAGAAAATATTGTTTATCAGAATTTATAAAGCTTGAAACACATTTGTGTTTTTTAAAAAAAAATTGACACACAGGCGAAGCCTTTTTTCGACGTTTACCTCAACAATGCCTTCAAAAGTGCTGCTTTCTCCTGCGTATTCCTCCTCATCGTACACGGTGAGTGTACAGCCTGGACGCACTATTACCGAAGCCGTGTGTTTCTTAAATTCTTCTGGAAAGAATGGTTTGCTACCCTTCAAATCCGTATAATACGAATTACAGCTGTTACAGTCTTTATGTAGGTAAGCTCGGGCACACGAAGCCTTCCGCATTGAAATGCTTGAACACCGACATTCCTATCAGAATAAAATATCTGTATAACCTTGTCAATAAGTAAAACGTGTTGGAGTTAAAGTCGTTTCATGATATATTTCATACATTGTTTAAATAACTATCAAATCTAATTACAATTTTGTGTGTTTTTACTTTTCCTAAAATACAATTAGTTTATTTAACAAAGTGTTGTCTTCATATTTTTTAAATATCGTATTTCATGGTTTAGTAACCCTGAGCTTGTACGATTTCCCATGCAAAGACGTGCAAAGTTTAAATTTTAATCCCCATGGGCTTTTATTAAAAGCATGGGCGTAAATTAATTCAATTGATACAGATGTAAATGTATAAAATGGCAAATAACTTAACAATTAAATTTATTATCACAATACAGCAAATTAAAACTACTTTTAAATTGATTTCCAGCTCAATCAGTAATTCAAAAACACGAGCAAACGAGATAGGCCGTTCTGTAGAAATAATGTCGAATAACAAAACAAACCTATGCGTATGCGTATGTATTTACAAGCTAATCCGTCGCCTGCTGCTTCTGCTAACGGCGCATTTATTCACTACATAACGAATGGCGGCCATTAAGTAACCATAAATTGATTGAATAAGATGGAGTAATTGTTAAAAAGATTGGAATAGAGTATAGCGCATAGTGCGTGTTTGTAACAGTGTTGGATTGGAGCTTGAGATTTGTTTAAGTTTGAGTTGGTTTCACTAAATCCTAAATTGCACTTATTCTGGCTTCAATGAATTAAAATTGAGATGAAGCGATTGAGATATTACGTATGTACGTATTTAGTGATTGAATCTTGAATCTGTGAAAACGTTATGATAAATTAGTGTGAGTTAGCTTGTTTGGGATGGAAGTAGCATTCTTTACTTTTCTGTAGTGAAATCTGTGAATTTGAGACTTTCCGTTGCTTAGCAGCTATTGTAGAATCGACCTCAGTAAGAGGTGACCCGTTGAGTATGACCCCGTGACCTCAGTGACCCCAAGTTAGAACTTGTCCTCACTTGTGGTTTTCAAAGCTTATGTTGAAAATTATAGGTCAACTTGTTGAAAATTACTCGAGCTATCGTGTCGACGGACGGACAAGATTTCAAATTCGATAGTAATTTTATAGTTGTTCATACATAAAACTTACGGCTGGACAGGTGCAGTTGACAGATTCAATGTTTAAGAAGGCTGGCGGCAGATCAGCCGTTTCTTCACGAAACTCCTGACAGTGCCCATCAAAGTAGCTCTCGTTACAGGCCGTAAAGAGGCAGCCAGGGCTTACTTTGAACGAAGAAGTTAGGTTCCAAACAGTGCTTGAGCTTGTTTGTTCATGCTCTAAATTCGAGAAATATTTTCCGTCTTCAACACCGAAATTCAGTCCATCATAATTTTTTGCTTCGTACAATACAGCACACGACTTGATGGATCTTGAAATCTGTGCTACACTTTGATTTGGTAAAACTGCAAATATTGCTAGTGTCACAAAGCGTGTCGTCCAGCAGTTGAAATTCATTTCGTCCTTCTCGACTGATCTTGGTTAGGGATTGTGTAATTCTTATAAGCATTCATCAGACCATCGTTCGCTTCAAAAACGGTAATCTCTTGTTGAATGAATCTAGTTCTGCAGAAATGTTGTGTATGGTTTTGTTATATCAATTAATAAGAGCTCTTGAGAGCATCAGGATCATTGAGGTATACGTCATAGGATTACACAGTCTGATAGTTTCTGCTTCAGATATTTACACTTGTCTCAAAGTATTTTTTACATTAGTGAACATGCTGGAGACTTGGATCTGTCATTCCATTAGTTTAGGTTTATACAGATATTAAGGTCAAAAGTATTATAAATAGTAAGATTTTGATGGCGTGGGGTTATCGTATATCATTCCGAAGAAGTGCAGTCAACAAACTCAAAAAGTGAACATTTTAATAAAAATAGATAGATTAATTGATTTGTTTTGTATATTTTATGTATAATTGCTAGTTAAGAACTCCAAATATCAAGATTCTCGAGAAATAATAATTACTTAATCTCGGTTTTTCTCGTTCCACGACAGGCGGCAGACATGCCACATGGTATGATTTTTAATGTTATCCTTTCACATCATTACGCCGATTTCACGAATCACATACAAGCTGAGTGGAACATTTCTTCGGAATTAAAGTATAGTAGATACTACTAGCCTTCACTGACATGTTAAGAGTTTCATTAATCCAAAATTGTGTTAGGATTTATTATTAATGCATACCATATCATTTCCCCAGAATCTGTAGCTTTATGAATACTAACCCACAACCTATATCAAACGTGTACCAGAGATAGTGCTCCGCACGCTCCGGCTCCGGAGCGCTCCGCTCCGGCTCTCTCCGGAGAGCTCTCCACCACCTCCGGAGAGCGCTCCGGAGCCGGAGAGCAAATCCTGTTTTTTTTAAAGAAAAATACTTCGAGAAATGAAAAAATTGTATGTTTTTCCTTTTCATACCTGAATTTTTGTTTTGAATTTCTTGAAATAAAATGCAACGAGCTTTTTGAGTGTATTTTTAGCGTAATTTTTGTCGGTAATGTGGTTAATGTTCATGCTATAGATATAATTTCATTAACATTAAGTAAAATAATTTGCAAAAAAAAAATTATCCGGAGCGCTCCGCTGAGCTCGCTCCGGCTCCGACTCCGGCGTCAGCCGGAGCGCGCTCCGGAGCGTTGCGCTCCGCTCCGGCTCCCTCCGGAGAGCTCTGTGGCACCTCTGGAGCGCGCTCCGCTCCGCTCCGGCCCCGGAGCCGGAGCTGCGGAGCACTAACCAGAGAAATAAATGATGGTATTACTATCTTAGCCTTACCACGTGTCTGGGAAATGCATGGCTTAAAGTAACTCGAGATTAATGCATACCTACTACAGACTGCTGTATTATACCGATTCTCTTTAATTTAGCAAATTAATAAAAATTATTTTAGCTCAACAAGGCAATGCTAAGCTTAAGTAGAATTGGTTAAACCGACTCATTTACCTACTTATTTTGCCCGTTAAACGGATGTTATTAACTTCATGAACTGTGTCAGTGTACCTACTTCTGTTTCCTTTAATTGTTTAAAGTCGGATCAATTTATATTTTTGTATTGTCTATTAGGGATTCAGTGAAAGTAATTTAATTTGTTTCAATCATAATAATCATAACACAATAAGTAAAATAGTGCTCTTCAAGCTCCGGCCCCGGAGCGGTTTTTCGACCCCAGCCCGGCATAAAAAATTTCACCCCGACCTTTCCGGGGCCGTAAATTTCACCCCACTCCGGCCCCAGCTCCGGACGCGGGGTTTTGGCCCGGGCGAAGAACTGCTTCACTTATTATTAAAAGCTGTAAATTTTTTAATTTACAATGGTTAAATTAATAACAGGCTACCTTAAATATGTACTCAATGAGCAGATTAACTGATTATTGCTACAAAGGCTATATATTCTGGATATTTGAATATTACTAGCACTCTCTTGAGAAAATATTTTTTTAAAATATACCATACAATTAGTGACCTGCCAAAGTCTGGATGATAAAGACTGTGCGCTAAAAACGGGGTGCACTGATGAGAAGTGCAAGGGGCAGATCCCAGCGACTCACAAACATATATGTGAAGCATATCCTGCTGGATGGACACTTCGAGCTTCTTGTAAGACTTTTTTTAATTAAAAAAACAACAAATAAGGACACAATTTACTTGAAAATCTCCGTTTTCCGTGACGGGCCTCCGCATTGATAGGTGTGATGAAACAATATCGTCTTTAGGAATAAAATTGAAGCTTGGTTTTTTTACGCAGTGCAAAGTGTAAACTGTGGATAGCTCATCCACTCACGTTACCGGATTTTGTAAATAATAATATCATAATTGAATAAATTTTAGTGTATCATGGTATTACTATTTAGCTTCTACTAAGTAGTTATAGCTGTTATGATTTATGATGAGCTATGAAATTATTGCAAATTGTCCAGTGAATTTCAATATTTAGTTTTTTCTAGCTTCCAGGAATTCGGAACAAATGTATTAGAATCATAGATCATAGAATACTGTAAAGAAACTGCTTATGATTCAGAATCTGAATATTTAGTAAATCCAAATCTTTCCAGCGTCAAGTGCTCGTTACTAGTAATGGTTGAGCTGGAGATATGCATTAGCAAATCAATTGCAGAGTATAGGGCGGTCCTCAGTAGCATATGAAACACGGGACGTTTGAAATGTCGTCGCTTGGTATTGCTGAAAGATATTTCGTGATGATGCTGATTATA
>JAQFXY010000891.1:0-15323 GCA_034693865.1 Ceratophysella sigillata | reverse complement strand
AGTCCAAAATAAATGTCTAACAAAATAATTTAACGGAACACCACCGAAGGTTTTTCCTTTCAGTTTAATAATTCACTTCTTGTATTGTGTCCAGAATATTACACAGTTAATTATTTCTAATTGGAGTGTAACAGAAGTGCTGTACAGATATCAAAATAAAAATTTGAAGAAGGATTGAGAATAATGAAATTTCAAAAATTATAACAAACCTTTTCTAAGTTGTTGTTAGCTATTCAGAAATACCAAAAATTGACATTTAAACCCCATCGGCAATACTTTTTACACATAGTAGTAGCATTGCAATACTAGAATTTAATCATGTTATTCAAAACAATACGTTTGAGTTGTGATACTTATCTCAACTCGAATAGTGTAAACACAGTGGAACTTTGAAAGTCATTCAAATAGTAATTCATAGTCACACCACGCTAAAGAAGCATACATGCAGAACTAAAGATCATTATCTGCAGTTTTATTTCATAGGTTAAAATACACCCCTCTGTCCGAGGTCTGGGCTGAATTAGTAGGCTGAGCTGCTGCTACTGAACTGCTGATTCGTAGTGTTGGGAATGAGTAACTGGTCCCATATGACCAGCTGCAGTTTTAGTTTGTAGGTGACAAGGTACCCAGTCTAAAATCAGGGTTTAATTTGCATGTAATTGAGATATCGTTGTGTTGGGAATGAAAAATTGACCCCAAGTTTTCTGCATATAAAAACCAAACACGTGAAAGTTAGTTTTCTTAGAAGCGCAAATAAATATAAAGATAGATTTAAAAAAGATAGAATTTAAATATATGAATTGAAATGCTCTTCTAATCAGAGTATAACAGGCTGAAATAAATAAAAGTATTTGATATATACAAGGTGTGAATTATTATACTGAATGGAATAGTAATATTTTGGATACATTACAAGGAGTGAATTATTAAACTGAAAGGAAAAACCTTCGGTGGTGTTCCGTTAAATTATTTTGTTAGACATTTATTTTGGACTTTTAATATAGCATAACGTTAAGCGGCCACCTCAGTTACTTTTTACGCTTTTTGCGTTTTATTTTATTGTTCTTATTTTCGGCCTGGCTCCAAGCTTCACCGGATTGCGCGGTTCTGTTGGGACTCGGGCCTGGCACGCTAACTGCTGGTGTGATGTGATGAGTCCCAAATAGACTCTGTACTACTTGCATGCTATGTCTGAAGCAGTAGAACATGTCTGAGATTTATGTTGGATTAAGTAGCGACCTTACAAATTGTCTCACTTGACTCGATGATAAAGTGACACGGGCTGTAAAGGTAGCATCAGTTTTCCTAGTGGATCCTCACAGTGGTTGATATTTATATCCCCAATTCCGACAATTGGCTAACGACAATGGGGTCAGGGGAACTGTGCAAATTCAAAAATTCATTTTGCACAATTTCGTCTTCTGCTGGGGTTAATAAAACTCATATTAAGCAGGGTTTAGTGATACCCCAATACACGAATCTTATGTCAATTTGTCTTAAAAAATCAACAAACTAAAAACCAGGGGTTTAAAATTTAAACCTATATGATATGGAAGATCAATGGTTTGTGTCAATATCCTTCCATTTTTTCTTCATTAGGTAAAATATGTGGGTTTTTTTAAAAATCGTTTATGCTTCATGCTTGGATTTAGAATTTATTTTTAACTCATATTTCAATTTTTGCATTTACGTAAATATGATGAAGAATTGAAGAATTAGAGAACGACTGAACGACCCCATTCAGATTTTTGTAGCCAATCTTCGCAGCACGTAGTAGGTGCTTCAATGTCTTTTAGTCTATCCCAGCTATTGAATTTTCCTGACCAAATTCCTAGCTCGCAATTGTCGGAGATTTCAACTCGGAACTCGCCCTGTTCAATTTCTTCTCCCGTCTTCATCATTGTCTCTTCGTCATAAACTTTCCGCCCCTTGTCGTCATTCTTTCCCTGACTCAGACCTGACCTGATGAAAAGTGAAAGGAAGGCAATAAATCCTAGCCCACTGTCATCTCCTTTGGTCTACCCGCATCGCACAGGGTTTGGGGCACCATTAGGCTCATAAACAGCCTCACTCGTCAATTGGACACAGTGTCAATTCTATACGACCTATCAGATTCCTCGCTCATTTAGCAATACTTTATAGGTCATAGGTTATATTCCTACACAGCTTCTAGCAGAGAGTTGGTCAGCTGCTGTCATTACTGATGATACATGTGAAGCACGCCTTGGAAACTGTTTCGTAAGCTTTTCACTGGTCGTGTGCGAATTTTAAATACGGCTTCCATACGGCCGAGCGCTTTCAATCTTTAGCATTATTTTCGAGCAAGCAGAATAACCCAGCCCGGGTAAGCTCAGGCTAACCTAGCCGACATGATAACTCATGGCCATTTTGTCAATTTGAGTTTTCATTAAAAGGTTAACTGACGATGTGGCCGCTTGTCGAGATGTCTCCGCTATTCTCCTTTGTAATTTTTTTTCGTGGGAACCAGCTGAGTAAAATTTATTATAATTATTCATATAAATGCCAAACATGGATGACCGTAGATTAAAGTGATAGGGTTGCATAATGGACGTAGAATCTTGTAGGCAATTAGCTATTCCGTTAAGCCAAGGTTTGCCAACAGTGGGAATCGCTTACGCCTATGGGACTCTAATTGTAGCACTCTGATTTTTGCCGCTTTATCACTAGAATTTGTGAGCGTCTCAGGCCCAGATTACCTAATTTATGACTCTTGGGATTTTTTGGCAAGCTACGTTATCCTAGAGAAAGTATTTGCAGGGAACCGGAGCAATTAAGTAGATAAACTCCAATTCGTCCGAGGGAGACGGACGGAGGACGCTGGCTACAAGGTTCAACTACAAGATTTTCTGAGCACCCACACATGTTTATTTCCTTTTGGCAGTGATGGAATGGAATTGAGCCTTCTGCTCGTATGGGAACAGCCCATCATACACAAGAATATTCCTATATATTTCCCATGTGCATTCACCAGTCAGCATTCAACTTTGGGAATATTATTTTTTAACCCGGGCCCCATCCCGGAGCGTTGACTCCAGTACACAACACACAAACACACCGTTCTACAGTTGTTGGACACACTAAATCCTGCTTTGGTTTGCATTTTCGGATCCGGAGTCTGGATTCGAGTAAAAAAAAAGCCTTCCACGTGCCATTTAAAAAGGAAGTAAAAAAGATGCTGGAAAAAATGAAGTTGGTTGTAGGTGTAGGCGAAGGGAGCAGCGTCGTCTCGATCTACCATTAGAATAGCGAGAGAGAGAGAGAGATGTTCTTTGAGATTTTTCTACTCGGCTTGGTTATCTGTGTATGTAGACCTGCACACAGCGAGTTGGCTAGCCGCTTACGTTTCCCAGAAATCGTGCATCACTTGCCACACCCATTGTGTATTGGACTTGGAGAAGCTGTGCATCGAAAATACAAATCTGCGTTCCTTTATGTTATGCTAGTAACTGGTTTCACTCCAGCAGGTTCCCCAACGCTTTTGAGGGATTTTAAATATATTCCACTAGAAATTTTTGCCAATGCCGGAATCCTACAAGGTGTAACAGAGATATTGACTTGCTTGACATATTTTCTAGTGTTACAAATTCGGCCCAGTGACCCTCCTAGCCTAAGGAACTCCTTGAAAAGCTCAAAGCTTCATTTCTAAAGCAGTATTTCCAAACCTAAATTAAAGTTAACGTTAGGGTTTTCAAAAGTTGACACTCAATGAGAAAGAAACTGTAATAATAGAACTTGGAAGTCTTAAAACAAACAACCGTACATTGGAGTAAAACTTTTTTTTAAGTCTGTACAGGACTGTGTAGATAGCTTTTGTTCACGGAGTGGGTGTCACTAATCTATTGTGCGCTTGGGTTTAGGATCGTCCATGTCTCTATGCCCTGACGGAGAGAGACAGGGGATGAGGGAGTATTAGCACTAGCCCAGGCTTTTCCCAAACTCGTATATTCTAGGATTTTAGTACAATCGGGTGGACCTATTTTTATCTACCGTAGTGCCTCGACTACTTAGACGAGGCGAACGGTACAGTAAACAATACCAACTCATCTTGACGAAAGGCGGAGCGAGAAGAATGAGCAGCGTTGTGCATGTGTTTGTAAATTGGAGTAAAAGGATTAGAGTGTATTTTCCCTGAGCAAATGTCTTTTGCTATTTAATTTACGGTGGATCCATATATCTATTGTTATCTACTGACTTGACGGATCAGGTCTGCTACATCACAACTCAACATCATCTCCACACCACAACCCGCATTCCTTGTACTACACGAGTATTCCTTACTTCTCCATCTATTATTATTACCCATAGGCCCTACATACAATCCCAGCGCACTTTCCTACACTCTATGCACTTGCCCAGTTCCAGTCACGATAATTCCATTCAATTACAGTAAAAATTCTGAAGAAGCAGCATAAGCCCATAACCATAAACTGATGTCCATTCCCATAAATATTGAAGACGAGGGATAATAATACAGTGCAGAGTCTAGGCGGAAGATGATTGAAGACTGGCTTGGTTGGGCTTGAGCTGGGACCAATAATAGTACCAAGCAATGCACTGGAATAATAAAACAAAGCTGCTCATATGGAGTTGTGCAGGCTATGACGCTGCGGAGGTTTGCTAGGGATGACGGAAGGGAATAAATATGGCAAGTGCGGATCGGCCATTTTGATTTTTCTTGGCTGATAGCTTGTGAGCAGTTGTGCAGAGTCGTTACTGTATTCAATCTGGAAATATGATTCCTTGGGAAATCCTCTCTCTGGTCCATATACCACATTTCGAATCCAATTACTCAGACGGGTAGACACTAAAGTGTGGTTCTTCTGATATCTCTCCTTGTCGTTATCCGCCTTTTCTACAACACTTTCTACAATATTCACGCCCAAAAAGACAATTGATTTTATGCTACTCTGCGTTTGATCTTTGGGATCTCGGCGTATCACTTGTGTTTCACTCTGTCGGCACGATATACTACCGATATGCAGTAGATATAGCTCTACACGTTCTCCAGACGCTGTCTGTCTCTGCTGTACCAGGATTTCCAAGACATTCTGTGGGACTCTGGCTCTCTGGCTGAGGCCTCCATGGTTGGTTGGTGGTGAGAGGCGGACATGGGGCCTGTCACTGGAATTAGAACCGGCAGACCTGACACTATGTAGTAAACACCATGCCTCCTTCCACAATCATTTCACACTTTCTCCTAATTAGGTACACGGGGTGGGAAGAAGGTTCTTAATTCAGATGGCTCAACCAATAAAGCACCTAGGAAATCAATACAGGTGCTAGTAGTCAGTTTGGAGAATTTTAGTAGATTTCCACGAAAGGTACGACTTTGTAGCTTATTTGTCGTTCCATGTAGTAGCACATAAAAGAATATGTATGTGACAACAGAATTAGTAATCTCGTTTGTCTCCATATTTTATGTACAATATGTGAATCGTTTTCCAATTTCCAGTTATCGGATCATTTAAGTGGCGAGATGCAGACAATTCGCTGCTGAGACAGATGGGGAATAAATGTGTCATTCACGTAATTAACTTGTTGGCATCCAATTGGACTACAATCAAACCGCAAATAGTTTTACTAGTATAATCTCCAGAGAGTATACTATGACATTTGGCAAACAACTCCATTACTCCATGCCTTAAGCTTTAATGGAGTAAAAAAACAGGATTAAATCAATACTTCTGGTGTGGGCTCTGGCTTTCATAGGTAATGCAGTTGTACCGTATTTCATGGTAAGAATTATTTTCCTCGTCGTTAATACGGAATTTTGCCTTTATACTCGTTATTTGATGAGAGTTTGGTGGAAAAATTAATTAACGTAATATATGAAATTCTGCCTACAACGCTAGGATACGGCATGAGCCCGTTTTCTATTAAAATCTGCGGAGTTCAAGAGATACGCCAAGGTTGAGCACTTTGAGTAAACAAATATACGAATTTTCAATTTGAGGAAGGAAGGTAAATGAAGTGAAATGATTCGAGAAGGATCTATGTTCTGCTACGCTCATTCTGCGGTACAGTCGAGGATGACCAAGTGAGTCGTCACAGAGAGTGAAACTGGAACGAGCCAACCCTTTCACCGACATTGGATGAGTTCGGATTCGGAGTAATACGCCGCTCGTATCCGGATCCAATTTCCTTTCCATCCCACCATTTGTATCCGGATTCGGATCCGCGCAAAAAACACAAGCTTGGACGAAATATTTCATTTCCAAAAAGTGGGCTAAAAAGCTCTTCGAAAAAGTTCATTAAAAATATTTCACACACAAAAACTACGCTATAATAAGTCCACTAAAAATTTTCACTAAAAATTTTCTTCCGAAAATTTTCATTGAAAAAATGTCCTCGTGAAAATACAGGCTTATGAGATATTTTACATCAAATGCTCCAAATCATTAGTACGAGTCGCAGAGGATATTGTGAGTGGAACTTTTTGCTGGACATTCGTAACGGAAATTTTTTTACCTAGCTTTCCTAGTACTAGTTCCAATAAATCGCGCCTAAAATGACATAAAAACTTTGAATCTGGCTTGTTTTAATACTTGATCCGAGTTTCCGTGTCCGAATTCGTGCGGAGCAGCGATTGGAAGTAATAGTGCTATCTCTGCTCTGTAATGTGGGCATGTGACGAGGACGGCGAGGGGAAGAGGACAATAATAGCTACGACTTTGAGATGCTCATTGGTCAATATAATAATAAATCCGGGAACAAGAGTTCGTGTCCACTCAAGTGTCGCATGGTTGACCATCGTCCAAATCATGTGGAGCACGCTTTCTCTCTAATAGCCCAGCCTCGCCCTCCTACCCTCTTACCTCAAAGGCAGAGAAAGCCGATACGAAGTCCAACACAGAAAAAAAAGTTAATTTCTTCTGCTTTTTATCTTCGGTGGAACTAGAACCAGGAAGAGCACCGTCTTCACTCCCATATGACAAATGAAAACCTTCAGCCTGGAACACGAGTTTTTCTAAAATTGCTTTTGAGAATTTCTAAACCTCAAATCCTTGGAGCTTATGCTAAAAACCTGGTTAGCTCGTAAAGTGCATCCTTTGATCTCTTTATTTCGACTACAGGTTATTATCATAAAAATAATGTCGACTCAGAACTCGAATCTTTTTGTGATTACAGAAAAGATTCTAGAAGCTGCTCAGAGTGAAAATCCTTCTTGCCAGCTTTAGTTCCATGCTATTACTTGGTTCACTGGGCTTTCGAGGCGTTAAACTAAATATCCCAAGCACAGCAATCTGGGTTATCATACCTAGTCATAATGTATGTAAATGGAATGAGAATCTGCTGGGAGAAGCTCCGCTTCCATAGATTTCTGAAAGATTGAATTTCTTAATTCTTTCCAATTCTCTTCACCGGAATTAGAATCTCAT
Organism: Ceratophysella sigillata; assembly: GCA_034693865.1. NCBI lineage: Eukaryota > Metazoa > Arthropoda > Collembola > Poduromorpha > Hypogastruridae > Ceratophysella > Ceratophysella sigillata. The sequence continues at coordinate 7,923 of JAQFXY010000891.1, read as the reverse complement.
TATGCTGGGTTGGAAGGATCCTGGATCGTAAGGGTTTATAAGTAGCTGAACAGGCTCACCGTGTTAGGATTCTGATCTGATGCTATATATTGTCCTGAATCCGCCTCTCGATTTCGAGTGGCAGGATGAGCAAAAAGACAATGCCACACGAAACTCCTTTTGTCTTTTGAGCCCCCACACCTTCCCGCTCTCAGATCGGAAATGAACTCTGAGACCTCATCCGATGAGGTTTGTCTCTGGTTCGTTCCGATTGTCTGTACATTGTTCTGCACTTGTACCGGTTGACAGGTTCACCGTTAGACGGACCTTTACTTTTAGACCAAAAGGGTTTTAAGCCACGATTTACGAGACCAAAATCTGTAAACGAAATTCTTTATTTTGACATTTGGAACTCATATTACATACAGTAAAGCCAGTATTTAATTTTTTTTATAAAATTCGGTATTTTTCTGAAAAAATTTTCTGAAAAAAAAATCCAAAATTATGTAAATCAGTACTTTTCTGTGTGTACATTGTCTTGTTCAGAAGATTATGCTACCCTTCTGGTCCCAAGCTGCCGCAGACAGTTTTCTTGTCAATTGAGTGAACTGTAGTTGTTGCTCTACTGTCTGTACTATACTGTCGTCTGGCAGAGAATAGTGTCATCCACCCTCCATGTGAAAACTCTTGTGAAGGATCATAAATTCTATTGGAATGTGAGGATGTCTCGCATGTGGCTACTGTCAGTGCTATTAGGTTCCTTGGCACTCCGAATCCCTGTCGGATTTAATAACGAATGAGGACAGGGAGCAGGCGAGTGTTGGGTTCTTCCTAATAAGTCTCCGGTCATGCTCCCTAATAAGTGTACTATCTATCCTTGTTACATGCTTTGAACTCCAATCTAATTTATGTCCAAATATCTGTGACAATTAGGCCTTTAAGACCACTCTAATCTGCCTGTAACGAGCCTAACTACTCTGTGGTGTATTAACCTCTCTGGAGATTTTAGTCGTTTTTGGCTGGTTGGTTAGAATTTGAATTTACGGAGGCGGGGAAAGGATAGCAGACCGCGGGTTCACTTTATGCATACTTCTCTCTCGCGACACGGGATAGAAATCTAACTTTAAATATATTTTAGTCATTCTTCCGTATTTATGAACAAAGCGTACTTAGATACACAGATCAGTTCTTGGCACTGATTCCTGGGCCAGCTAGTTAAGCATATGTGGCTAATATTTTAAAAAAAAATGAAATTAATGATATCCAGCCGGTGCCCCGGGTGACGCATTTTCTCCATGTGGCTGCCCTACGAGGTACCTGAGATGAAAGTTGGTGTGGTTAGGTTGACGTTGCACGTGCAGAACCGTAGGTGTATATTCCACACCGAGCCTATGCAAATACATATCACTTAACTACATGGAGTAGAATAATTTATATCCGAACCCAGGACATGTGTCATTCCACATAGATATCGGGATTGGGAGTATCCTTTTAATATCTATATGCTTTCCAATCTTGAGAGCGGAAAGGAGCCACCTACGTACATACAATATTATGCATTTAGCTCTCTCTCTTCTGTTCCAGACAACACTTGTAGGTTGTAGAAAGGCTGGTGGCTGCGTGCGGAGAGTCCTGTCTGTTCCGTGCCAAAATGTCAAAACTCCAAAACTAATTGTGGTTGAGCGGCACAGGATTTTCCACCCATTTTTTTCTCTTCACTCCTCTCTTCGGCTCAATAGGCCCGACATTAACTCCAATCACTCTCACTCACTCCAATTCCAAGTAATTACGTCTCTTGGCATTCAACTGGTCTTTGAGAATAATATTTCAACCGTTGAATCTCAGCCACAGATGTTCCTCTACTCATCTGCTCTTAGTCAGATCGGCAGGCATTTGGAATTGGAATATACGGACAAAACCTGGGTTTCGAAAACACGGTTTTATTCCAAACAATTTACAAGGGTTGAGTGTAAATATGGCAAGTGCAACTTTTGGCCATGATGCATAATGTCCTGTGGAACGCTGCCTGAGCCACGGAACAAACACACAAACCCAACGAAACGCACTAGTTGCTTCAGTCCAAAGCTTTCTACTGAGCCCCATCTTTGTCTATTTCCAGAAGAGTAACTTTCACTTGCCACATATTTTGTCATTTGAGTAGCTGTTCACTTGGTTAGTATTTGTTCCATTATCCTATATGGTTTCAGGGAAGGCGGAATCGGTTATAGGTGAAAGTGTTGGAGAAAGCGCTCACATTCCTGCTCAGTGCTTCAATTAGGTGTAATCATGTTCAGTGTCAGTCCGCTCTTCTCTGCAGTCGTCTTTCGTGTAGCCACTTCCGTTGTCTTCCCTCTTGCTCCATTGAGCTCGTCAGGAACTTAATAGCATTAATTTCTAGAGTAAAAGACTTAGTTTCCTTGCCCGAGTACGGCACACGACACGCTCCCCGTTTCCACGTTTAGACCTCCGATGAGAGGATTAGCTATAGAGTCAAAATCCGTATCGCGGTTCCACTGCCAGAACGAGGACGAGCCCAGGTAGAACATAACAGGTGAATTTCATTGCTGGAACAAAACACGGATTAGGAGATAGAAGCTTCCCAGTACCGCGTCTTTGCACTATGGATACCTGGTGAAGTCGCTGTGAGCAGCGGCGCATATCAAATATCGCGGATTTATGAAATATTAATGAGGTCCTGGCTGTTTCGCGGGACAGTTTCCTTGAATAAGTTATCTATACCTATACTAGCCTAAAATCACTGAACGTATATAACCACAATTTAAAGTTTGGGGGCAAAGGGTAGTGGAATTTCAGGGAGAACGTTTTTTGATGGAACTTTGTGCGTGAAACTGTGTTGTCGGGCGTGTACGTAACAGCATTTTAACCAGAAAATGAGCCTTGCAGACCTTTTATTTGCCCTTTTTGTAGCCCCATCGAATATTTAGTACCATTAGTGCATAAGCATATACTTAGTTATGAGGCAAGTTCAAGGTTGAGTACGGAATACAGAGGTCCATGATAATTAGTTCCTGCGGATGAATTGGTAGTCCTTCCTTTGATGTCCAACTTCTTTTGACGTTCTTGGGTCATGCAAACAAGCGTGAGGAGACTCTGTACCTGTCTCCAAGCGGAGCATGTACTCTGCATAAGAAGAGGCCCAAGAGTCAGTTCCTTTGAATGTGGAAGATCTGAGCAGAAATGGAGATGAGTTATGTAGTTGTGAGTTGTGGAAGGCGGAGCGATATGAGCGGAGTAAGTCTGCAATCCGATTACCCGCTTTCACGACTAGGCGTCCTTCCCTTTGTGCCAAGTCCATTGATGGGGTGTGCTGAAAGACCAGGCTAGGCAGCCCATCACCCGAGTGAGTCAAAAGAGCCTTCTGAAAAGAAAAACATGGACGGAAGGCAAAGATACTGCTATCTATGATTCATTAAAAATGATTAAAGGTACTCGCATAATGGACAACGCGGGCTATTCAAGCATATTTTTATGCTCTTCAAAACTTTGGGCCTTCTTGGTGGGTTTCTTGGATTCGACGTCAACTAGGCACTGAAATCTTTGGCTTACGTCTGAAGCTAGGGTATTATGGCAAAACCTAAAGCAGCGTAGTCCTTAGCTGTGATCTTACAGAATTACAGTCGAATCCACAGTGAGGAATTCCAATCATTTTACATCATGGAGACAAGCTCAGGAGTCGGATGTTCTTATTAGAATTCGTCCTATGTGTCCCAATAGCGCTGATTCTCTTGTTTCCCTTAAGTTTACCGGAATTACCGGTCACCTTGTTGTGAGATGCTCTGGGCAACTAAAAGTATTTTCTACTCAATTTAAAGTACGGCTGAATTTTTAATGTATTTCGTTGATTATTAAATAAATAAAGTACTAGTTACAATTTCATTTCCTGTTGCCGCTTATTGGCGTACACACATGTAGCAGGATATGATTGAGAGAGTACATAGAGCTATCTGCATTGGAATTGAAGAGGAAATGATGTGAATGGAGTAAAGTAAACTTTGCCTATTTGCCTCTACGGAGCCTCTGCCCAAACCAAGTCAACCTGTTGTCAAGCCGTAATATATTATGCATAGCCACCCTTCCCATTACTCGGAGCAACAATGGGTTGAATGCTTCGTCGGCTCCACTATGCATTACATATGTTACTTTCACCAGATTCTTCTTTTTTTTGTTGGCCAAGTGTTGAGCTCTCTCGGAGAAAGCCTTGGATTGGCAGCCTAAGCTCTTCTCACTTCGTCTCCCGAGCCAAGTCAGTGTGAAGGAGTCAGTACAATTCCTTTCTTAAGGATTTGAACAGAAAAACGCCAGCTTCTTTCTCTCTTCCTCCGCTCAGCCTCACCAAAGCACCAGGCCTGAGCAACTAACTCATTCTGCACAACTTAATTTGTTGAGGTTTCCACTTTTAGTTGAACGTATTATTGTCGGGAGAGCAGAGAGTGCAAACAGGACAATCCGAATGGTTCGAGACCAGATTTGAATGTAGCACATAACCTTGCAATTGAGTCAAATATAAATATTAGGTTTAGATTTACAAGTCGCTAGAGCCAAGCCTCTTGATGTCGCCTGATCAGACGTGCAGAAAATTCTCGAAATTCTCTATCACTCAACTCAGAATTCATGCAGCTTGGCTCTTCGAGAACCTATTCATGCCGAGGACTGTGACTCTGCTCAGAATTCAATGGGAGAAGATAAATACAGCAGGCTCTGTCAGGAACGTTTCTGGTTGTTCCCGATTTCTATGCCTTCGTGAGCTCGTCAATATTTTAATCTACTCTTCGTATCCAGCGTATTATACTCATGTCCAAGGTAAAACCTATGAAAAGGCTTAATTTGGAACGTAGATCTCTAATAAAATAAACGAAATTGCTCATCAGGTGTAAAACAAACAAACAGGAGCGTAGTAAAAAGGGTGAAATCATTGGTGAGTAAGTTCAAATGCCTGTGAACAAACACCAGGGTTTCTTTTTTTTTGCATTGACTCCTCCCTGTGTGTTAAACAAAGTTCAACTTTTTTCCCCTCAAGCCAGGAGGAAAAGTGTGTAGCTTTACTTTCCCTTTGAGACCAAACGAGGCGTATGTGCATGGGTTGACGGTGCGGAGTAAAAGGGAAAACTTGCCTTTGGCAGCTCAGAACCTAAAAGGTATATGTATATAGCCGTCGTTGTGCTACGTTTGATAATGCAAATATGAGCATTCTAAGCAATATGTTTTGTAGCCCACCACGCGATCTGAGTTGATCTGGCTCATAAATCCATTTCAAAGGAACACATGACACATGACTAAGCTAAAGTAAATTTGAAATTCGAATTGTACATTGATGTTGAATCTTTTGAAGTGACAGTAAGAGGAACTCGAGTCAGCAGGGTATACTAGGTTCATTAACTATTTCAAACGCGTAATTGTTTTGTAAACTTTGCATGCAAAATATTTGATCAATTTCGCAATCATACGTTTCTGGTCTGTCCAAAGTTAGAACTTGTAGTAATAAATTACTGTAGCGAATAAATGTGTCGCCTTGAAAACCAAGTCGTATATATATAATTATAATTGAAGCTGGAGCTAGAAGATGAAATTACGCAACCAATAGCCGGCCGTATAAGACCCTTCCGGCCTAGAAGAACTAGAAAAATCTCAAATACGTATGTAGGTATTGGGAAGTGTATTTCTCCATAGAAAGACCATTTTTCCCGAGACAGGTGTTTTTATGGGCGAGTGATTTGGTGAAAGAGATGGAGAGGAGTTGCTGTACAAGGAAGGAACTTAATATTGGCTTGGAGGGAAAGGCAGGACAAAGGAACTAAGTTGAGAGTTACTGCTGGGTTGTTAATTTTGAGCCAAGTCAGGCAGAAAATGAAAAGTAGTGTTACATAATGGGAATAAAAGAAAGAAACTGGATCTCAACTCCTAATAATATGCCCAACCAACAGAGGAAGGTGTATCAAAAAATGTTCTATTCAATCAAACCCGCCTTTAGCAGTTCAAGGAGAAAATTGAACAAAAAAAACTTTACAGTATTTCCTTTAATGAATTCATAAAGTTTAGTCATAGGTAAAATATTACTATTTATACAATCAGTGTAGGTCTTGTAAGTAAATCAGTTGAAGCGAAATACCAATACTAATTGGCAATTTGTATATTTAATAAAATACGGTTCGAATTCGAGGAAAGGGAAAGTTTTTTCTACACACAATAGAATTAGTTTTATTTTCTAGGTAAATGCTTAGCAATCAGTTTGATCTTTTCACAAAAATTGAGTTTTTTTTCCCATTCGGAAGTCGACAGGAGCAATTTGGAGACGGAAACGTCAACATCTGAGTCAGAGATATGAAGGAGCAGGAGTAGGCTGAGTTGAGGCCTTTCTCCACTTTCTCCATTCCAATATTATTCTGTACCAATGGAAATAGGCTTTGAATCCACTCCTTCTGATTTGTATGTGCTCCCAGCTCCATGTAATGATCCTAGTGGGTCTATCATCCAGTCATCTTATCGGAATATGAAACTTCAGCCCACTTCTCATACTAGATTTAATCTCAGCTCTCCAGCTACACACAAATTCTGTCCATGTTCCAGGCACAGGTTGGGAATGGATAGGCGCCTGGCCTACCTGCAGAGAAACGGGAGTAGCTATCCCTCTGAATGCCTCCAGGTTTTGGGATAGGCATACACTCCGAGTGTAGCATTACGGACTACTCAGAATTGTTACTGTTCAGGAGCACGAACGTTTTGATTTTGTTAAAAAGGAGCAATATCTAATACACGAGTGAATTGTATTCCAATTTGGAGTAGGCTATAGGGAGCTACTCAGAGTAATTTAATACCTGTACAACAGAGTCCTTCGGATTTAAGCAGAGCCATAAGCTCTTGTAGGCCAGGCTAGGCATGCACAATGCACAATAGTATGGACAAACAAGCCCCTGATTCCTTTTCGCTTTAAATTCTATTTACTGAGCCGTTTTACTCCATATACATACTTTCCAGACTTGATATATATACACATGGTTTAGGCGGAAACGTGTTTATTGCTACCTTAGCTACCTTACCCATTGTGTTTATTTCACAATTTCTCTTATCCTGAATGCATAATCTCCTGGGAAATGGCACAATTCTTTGCAGTATGCAGCGGTTTACAAACACAATTTGGAGAATCCTTCTGTTTATCTAATACCTGTATACCCAAGATGCATGAGCATTAATAACTAGCAGGCTCGTGAATCAGTGCCAAACACTGATTTGTGCAACTGGAATTGGTTGTACTTTAACACTGCAGAGTAACTAAAATATGTGAACAGGTTTATTGTAAGACCGTTGCCCGTGTGAAAAATGTTTAAAAAATTGTTATTTGAGTTGTTATATGTGTACAACTTGCGATTTTTTTCAATTCAAATTCAGGTGAACCAATCGGGATACGAAGAAAAGCTTCCGATACATAGATAGACAGAGTGATGCATATACCATAAAATAGTGAAGCTCGTTATGGGCAAAATACAAACATGCATTTAGACGTTGCATCTAATTACGTAACTGGAAGGCAAGGGAGATTTCGAGGAAGGCTTGAGCGCCATGTACAGATATTGGAGTGGAGGGTGGAGCGGAGGTAGAAATTGTCTGTAACTAGAATTGGTTGTGACAGGGCGACGACAGCGGACTTGATTGCTTGAGACTGTCAAACTACTTTCACCCTGAAAGGAAACCAATAAAGAAGGTCTCTTTCTCTATTCATCTGCTGGTTGCAAGGTGGAAGCGGATGTAGTTGGATCTGGGCGTTGCTATGAGCAGGGAATACCAAGATCCTCAATCATGTTAGCCTACCTTAATCCAGCCATACACTTCTATTCCCTCGTCCCAAACACTCCAATCCATTTACATAAAATCGTTACTTTGTATGGATGGATGGATGGATGGATGGATGTCTGGATGTATGTATGTACA